>CM057229.1:9189992-9362492 GCA_029891385.1 Erythroxylum novogranatense
ACCTAATCTGTTTTTCTACATTCATCGATCCCACCTTCACGAAGAAAACTCACTTGGCGTCGGGAGGCTAATCGAGACACAACCCTCGACGAGCCTTCCTTGTTTTTGAGTATATTCACGCCGAGGAACAACGCAGAAGGTTGCCAACTCATGGATCCAACGGCAACGCACCGCTCACTTGAATCCGGCAGAACCAATTACGCCCACCGTAGGGCCCAACTTCCGGAACCACGCCCGTAACCACACAAATCGGCCCAATGGCGGTGGCGAATCTCGATGTAGCGCGATCGCGACCACGGCGATCTGGCGTCTAGGTTTCAGGTACCGCAATTATCGCCGCACCGCACGCCTCCATGACGGAATCCTCTCGATCCTAACGATCAACAACAACCTCAAACCTCGAAGCAGGAAGAAGCGAGGCGTGGTATGGAGGATAACGTCGCACCAGTACACGAATCTTCAACACCGATCGGTGTAGAACCTATTCATTTTGCACTCCGTCTGACGTAAGCAGATCGAAGCGGCCGATCTGTTGATTCGCCAGATCCTGCGGTCGGTAGGTTACAAGACGCTCAGGCGTCTGCTGCGACAAACCTGACAAGATGATGACCGCCGTCGCCACAGACACAAAACCTAGGAAAATCGTGGACAATCGGATTAACGCGGCTATGAGCTTCCGTCCAGATCGCCCGACCAAGAAGATCTGACTCTCCCTTTACTCCGGAGATCTTGGATAGCCTCCCAAAGACCGGCACAAAAATACCGACCCCAGAAATACAGGAAGAAGACCCCCTGACTACCCGCAGACTTCCATCCACGATGAACCTACATTGTGTCGACGCTATCCAATGTAAGGCTTTACTCGACGACCTTCCAAGAGGGAGCTCGGCGATGGTTCAACGAGCTTGCCCTCGATTGTATCACTTGTTTCAAGATTTCAAGGAGTTATTCCGAATCGGTCGCCACGAGTAAGCGGCCGCAGAAGACAACTTTGAGGTGATGCAACTCACCGAGGAGGAATGAGAGTTTGCAGGAGTTCATCACGGTTCAACAATGAAGCGGTCGAGGTTCCTGACCACTTGCTCGTCCATCTTGGCGGCGCTCATGAACAATCTGAGGACGAGGAGTTCAAGAAATCATTAGCCCTCGACCAACCCCGATCTGTTCAGAAATAAGAAAGCAGATGACAGTACATTCACGAAGAAGTGCTGAAAAATACGAGGTGTCAGACGGATGATCGCTCGCCAAATGATAGGGCGGGCAATTAGCACAAGCAAAAAAAGCCAGTCGGGCTGGAGAAGGCCGGCCGATCGACAAGGATATCGGCAGGAGTTCACTCCACTAAACAAGACATATCTTGAAATCTTGGCCGTGAGAGCAGATGGGAAACTATCCAAGAGCCGAAAAAATGAAGACCCTTATAAGGACGGGAACCCCAACTTGTATTGCCGTTTCCACAGAGAGGTTGGTCACGATCTGAGAAAATTCTGGCGGTTGAAAAAGAGATCGAACTCCTCATTCAAAAGGGAAGGTTAAGCCGGTTCATGAAACACGAACAAAATGTCGATCGCAGAATCGGACGGACAGATGATAGACGACCATACAGAATCGAAATGAGCGAAATGAAGGCGATAGAACACAAATGAGATGACCGACGAGAAGAGAGAGGGCGGTCAAGGGAAAGGAACGACGAAAATGCTGGGTAGCAAGAAGACCGACCGGCTGGGGTCATCAATACGATATTCGGCAGAAATGCAGCCGGGGGATCCACCACTAAAGGAAGAAAAAGATATGCCAAACAGGTTGACAAAGACTCATACACCAAAAAGTCGAAGGAGAGCGACGGGGTGATATCATTTGATGAGTCCGACCTCAATGAAGTAAGTTGCCCTCATGACGATGCCCTCGTGGTAAACCTTAACATGGACGGATACGAGGTGAAACGGGTAATGATCGACACGGCATTTCGGTCGATTCTTTGTCTTATGAGGCCTTTAAGCAAGTGAAGGTACCCGAGGAGCGACTATTACCTATGACGGCCCCATTAAAGGAGTAACAAGGCGTCACCTACCCGTCGCCGGGTGTATTTGAAAGTGAAGTTTGGCGAAACCATGTCGATAGAAAGGGACGTTGAGTTCTGGTTGTAAAGTTCAAGGGCATATAATGCAATAATCAAAGTGAGCTACTCAAAATGCCCTCAATGCTGGTCGCTCCACTTACTACCAAGTTATGAAGTTCCAGACATCCCACGGGTAGGCATTGTCGAGGGTCAACAGAGAATCGCCAAGGAATGTTATTTAGCGAGACTAAAATATTAGGCAGGCGGTAGTCTTGTGAGTTCTCTTGATGTAAGAACCGACGAAGAGACGGAGAGATTGAACCCAGTAGAAGAAACGCAGCGGGTCATACTGGATGAAGCCGACCCTTCTAAGTTCACAAACCTAGGTTCCGAGCTATAGAGGGACCTGGTTAAAGGAATCACAGACTGTTTGGTGGAAAACAGGTCGGTTTCTCGATCATCGATCGCACTCCTCGGTATTGGCATGATTGCAAGTTCGATCGCACAAAAAAGCGATGGCACGATGGAGCGACAGGAAGTGATCGAGAAGGAAGTAGCGAAGTTGCTGGAGGCCGGGTTCATCCGAGAGGTCAAATATCCAGAATGGCTTGCCAATGTTGTTTTGGTGAAAAAGAAGAACGGCAAATGGAGAATGTGCATAGATTTCACCGACTTGAACAAAGCATGTCCAAAAGACAGCTTCCCCTTGCCTAAAATCGACCAGCTAGTAGACTCCATCTCGGGCCATGAACTACTCAGCTTCCTGGACGCTTTCTCGGGCTATCATCAGATCCAAATGAGCCTGGAGGACGAAGAAAAAACCGCCTTCATAACCGACCAAGGCACATATTGCTACCAAGTAATGCCTTTCGGTTTGAAAAACGTCAGGGAGACCTATCAACGGCTCGTCACAGAAGTCTTCAAAAAACAGATTGGCCGAACTATGGAAGCTTATGTAGACGATATGGTGGTCAAAAGTAAGACGTCCATAGAGCATGTACAAGATCTCCAAGAAGTCTTCCAGACCTTGAATAAATTCCAGATGAAGCTAAACCCAGAAAAATGCGTGTTTGGGGTAGCATCCGGAAAATTCCTGGGGTTTATGATCACTCAGCGGGGAATCGAAGCTAATCCAGAGAAGATTGAGGCCATCATACAGATGCCTTCGCCGCAATGCCTGAAAGATGTTCAGATATTGACCGGTCGGATAGTTTCGCTGAGCAGGTTCATCTCCAGACTAGGAGACAAGTGCCTCCCGTTTTTCAAAGTCCTGAGGAAAGCGAACATGACCCGATTCAATGGTTGGATAAGTGCGAGAAAGCTTTCCAACACTTAAAGCAATACTTGTCGGCCGCCTATTCGCAAAGCCCGGTAGAAGGGAGAATATGATCTTATACTTGGCGATTACGGAGGGTCGATCAACAGTATTTATCCGATCGGAAGGAAGCGGCGGCACCGAATCTACTATGTCGACAAAGTGTTGACCGCCGCGACGCGATATACGCCCGTAGAAAAGCTCGCCTTTCCTTGATAATGGCAGCCGTAAAGTCGAGGCCTTACTTCCAAAGTCATACTATTGAGGTATGGGTGACCAACCCTCGACAAGGCCTTCAAAAGCCCGAAACTTCAGGTCGGCTAATAAAATGGGCGGTAGAACTGGGAGAGTTCGATATACAATACAAGCCCCGCACGACCATTAAAGCGCAGGTGTTGGCAGACTTTATCGCAGAGATGAGCCAACCGAGCTCGAAGGACGAGCAATTCCCCGTCTGGAGCTTGTTTGTTGATGGATCATCCAATGCCGGGGATGCGGAGTAGGAGTAGTCCGGTCACTCGCATTTGGAAGAAAGGTGGAGTACGCCTTGGCTAGAATTCAAAGCCCCAATAACGAGGCGAATATGAGGCTCGATAGTGGCCTCCAACTCACCAAGAAGATGGAGGTGAAGCACGAAGAAGATATAGCGACGACCAGTGGTGGTCGGCCAAGTCACCGGGCAGTATGAGGCCAAGGGGAACAACATGATCAAGTATCTAGAGCTAGTAAAATAGGAGTTGAGCAATTTCGAACAGTACTCAATCAGCAGAATAGAACGAGCTCAAAACGCTAAAGCGGATGAGCTTTAGAAAATGGCTTCCGACCGTGATGCCATAAATAATGTTCTGGTCGAACGACTAGATCGGCCTAGCATTCAAAAAATCGAGGAAGTTCTCAACGTAAGTACTGGTCGGTCGAGTTAGACAGAACCAATTACACAGTACCTTTTAGAAGGAAAACAACCAGAAGACGCATCGGAAGCCAAGAAACTAAGAATAAAGGCCGCCGAGTACACAATAGTTAACGGCGCTTTGTATAAGCGGTCTTACGACTGGCTGCTGCTTCGATGCTTGAATGAGGAAGAAGCCGAGCAGGCAATGGCTGAAGTCCATGAAGGGATGTGCGGAAATCACATAGGGGGCAGAATGTTGGCTCACCGATTGATCAGACAGGGGTACTACTGGCCGAAAATGAGAAGAGATTGTCAGGAAAAGGTCAATCGATGTGAGGCCTGCCAGAGAAAAAGATCATCTCTCACCACGACCGGCGAATGCAAATCGTGAGCCATCCTATCCCTTTCGCTCAGTGGGGAATGGATATACTAGGGCCTTTCCCTCTCGGTCCCGGGCAAAAGAAATTCCTGATAGTGGCAGTGGAGTATTTCACCAAGTGAGTAGAAGCGGAGTCTGTCGCTACAATCACCGCGGGGAAGATGGAAAGTTTCATAAAGAAGAATATACTATGCCGCTTCGGGATGCCTATGGTGTTGGTTACAGATAATGGTCGGCAGTTCGACAACCTCAAGTTTAGAGATTTCTGCGACCGACTAAAGATCAAGCTACGGTTGACTTCGGTAGCCCATCCCCAAAGTAATGGTCTCGCTGAGAACGCCAACAAAAAGATAATGAGCGCCCTCAAGAAGCGCCTGGACGGCCGAAAGACCTGGGTGGAAGAAATAGACGAAGTATTGTGGGTATATAGAACCACACCGAACGGAGCCACAGGGGAGACCCGCATCAAGATGACCTTTGGGGCAGAAGCCCTGGTTTCAGTAGAAGCGGCATTGCACAATCAGAGGGTGTCGGGCTATGAAGAAGAGCGGAATGATGAAGCCCGCAGAGCGAGCTCGTTCTCATAGCGAGGATAGAGAAAGGCGCCGCTCGGTCGAAGCCATCAGCAAAAGCGCACCAAGTTCTATAATGAAGGGTCGAGCGAGTGATGTAAAGGTAGGTGGGTACGTCTACGAAAAGCCGATATGGAAAGTATCCAGAAAACTTCGGCGGACGTGGGAAGGACCCTATCGAGTGATTAAGCAAGTCGGGCATGGTTCTTACATCCTCAGCGATGAGAAATGGAAGATTCTACCGAGGCCTTGGAACTCACAGAATTTGAAGGCCTTCTACCAATAGATAAGTTTTATTTTAGTTAATCTTTCCTTATTACCATTTTTGTATGCAACGCGTAGAACCTTTTTCTCCCCACCAGACAGTTTTTTAACGGCCCATGCCTTTATTATCATCAATAAAGCAATTTTCAGATTTCTCAGCAATGAAAAGCTCCATTATACGTGACAAATAATAAAAATTCAATCAACCATTGCCATTGCTCGGCATTCTCCATAGACCGACTACGGTCGGTCGGATCGCCAGGACAAGATCCACAGGTCCTCGCCATCGCCATTGCTCTAAGCATTCTCTATAGACCGACTACGATTCGGTCGGGTCGCTAGGACGAGATCCAGGTCCTCGCCATCGCCATTGCTCGGCATTCTTCATAGACCGACTACGGTCGGTCGGGTCGCCAGGACGAGATCCCTGGGTCCCTCGCCATCGCCATTGTTCTAAGCATTCTCCATAGATAGACTACGGTCAGTTGGGTCGCCAGGACGAGATCCAGGTCCCTCGCCATCGCCATTGCTCGGCATTCTCCATAGACCGACTACGGTCGCCAGTCGCCAGACGAGATCCCTGGGTCCCTCGCCATCGCCATTGCTCGGTATTTTCCATAGACCAACTACGGTCGGTCGGGTCGCCAAGACGAGATCCTTGGGACCCCGAATCGAACTCTACTATAAGCCGACTTTGAAATCGATCGACTATGAGCAATTTCATCATAACTCAATATACATTGAAAGTAAAGAGTATGAATACGGAAAGAGACATCAGAAAGAAATAAAGCAAAGGTAAAGATTGTATTTATAAAAAATGGCCCTGGTCACAAGCCTGACCAGGTGGGCTTCAAAACTCCGTAGAGGGAGAATACCCGGGGGAATACACAGAAGCCCTTAATCGGCGAAAAAAGTCAAGCGGGGGAAGTATCATCATGAGGAAGCTCGTCCTCCTCGGCCGAGCTAAGGTCCAGCTCTTCATTCGGGACTGGGCCTCGGTCCTCCATAGCTCTCTCCGTCACTTCCTCCAGAGAAAGGCCAAGAGCGGTAGGAAGCAACGGCTCGACAAACTTCTCGAACGAAGGACTGTCCGACCCCTCAGAAACGCAGGCGTTGTAACAATTCTTCAGGATCATGAGGGTCAGGTCGCAGGAGTACTCCAAGCACTCGTCCTGCAAGAACCGCCTTTGCCATCGCAGGATCGCCTCAATCCTTTGTTCCTTCACGTAGGCTTGCACCCTCCTTAACATATCCTCGATTTGGGCATGGTCTCGGAGAGATTTCTCCTTGAGCACCCTCTCCGACTCCCATTGCCCCCGCAACACTGCATACTCCTCGGATAGCTTGCTCCTCGCTGCCATCGCCTTTGCCCTTTCGACCTCCTCCTTTGGAGTGAGCTCGAATGCGCGCATCTCTTCCTCCCTGTATCAACTTGGGCCTTCAAAATACTTGCGCTCCTCCCGAATCTTCTTCTTCCTTTAAAGAAGAATTCGAGCTTTGAGAAGGTCTCTCTCTTCTACCTTGAAGCTCGTCCTTCAGAGCTCATCTGCGCTTGAAGGTCCCGAACCTCACAGTCCAGAACATCCAACGCTGCACCGCTCGAACGACATCATTGAGCTCCTCAGGTAAGTACGCAAGAGTAAAGACCCCATGTCCTTATTGCTCTTCTGGTCAAGTTTCTCCCCGTCCACGGGAGGAGTAATCATTTCCATGATATGACGGACAACGCCGACGCCGTAGTTGAGAGTCCTGGCGGCTTGATCGAGACTCCTACCCGACGCCACCCGCTTCCTTTTCCTCGAGTTGGCCAAGGGCGGAAGATTGGTCGACCACCGAAGGACAAGCAGCCACCAAAGAGCAAGGAGATCGGTCGGCTACGGGGGAACTGGGAGATCGGTCGTCCACAGGGGAAGGCCGGTCAGTTACCCGGGCCCCTCTCCTCCTTTTAAGAGGTCGTTCAGCCTCCTCCTCTTCTTCGATTACAACCATGCTCGGACCGGGCGGGATGACTACAGCAGGCGCCGCCAATAGTTCGGGGACGGTAGGAGGAACATCACGCTACCCGGAAGCAATGGGTCGAGCAAGCCGCGAACTAGCCTCTCCCCTCTCCGCTTGTCCTCTAGCCCCCAAGGAACCGGCAATCTTACGCTTACCCTTGGCGGACTTGGGGGGGTCAGGAAATGTATTAACTTTGACCATAGCTGCATAAACAAAGGGAACAGGTTAGAAACCGAACCAAAACCTACGAATAAAGAAGATAAATCAATCATGAGGGTCAACCAAGCGGGGCAGTTCCCTCTCCTAGCCCGCCAACTAGCGGCGGGGGGTCAATCAGTAGAGAGTTGGTCGAGGCCCCCCCGCCATATCCCGAGATGAGCCGAGCGAAGTTATACTGGCCAAGCTCCTTTATACGGTTAACTACCTCCCGCTCCTCCCTAGAAAGGAATAGACTCGATGAGTCATTCCATCGCTCGGCTTGGGGATACCTCCGCGGCTGGGACTCGGAAGAAGCCCCCGAAGGCTTCACGAAGAAGTATTTTGTTCTCCAGCCGAAAATTTTACCAGACGTCCCGGCTGGGCGATACCGGGCATCCTTATACATTAGGGAAGGGATGCCACCCCGTAGGCTCGGACTGGCTCATCCTCAAGAAGTGGCGCAAGATGTTAACCGAGGGCGGACAGCCGAATTGGTGGCACAACAGTACAAGTCCATTAATAAAATGCCACCCATTTGAAGGGATCTGACTCGGCCTCAATTGATAGTTAGCGCACACTTCGTCTACGATCGGCACGTACGGTAATCTCAAGCCTCCGACCGAAAAGAAATACTTAGAGACGGCAATCCGCCCATCTCTGCTGCTGCCGACTCCCTCATTCTCAGAAGCCAACCTAGGCTCCCAGTCCCGAGAGATACTGTTCCTAAGGATTTACCGACGCAACTCCGCCGCATACATCTTGGATTTACCCTTGGGTAACTCCTTTACTATCAGCCCGTCTTTCCGTTCCCTTGTTGTAATCTCTTCAACACACCCTAACCTCGACACCGCCGTCACCTCAGCCATAACCTCCGACGACCTCCCGTCAATAGAATCACTTGGAGAAACTCCACTCTGAGAACCACTATATGACATGCTTTCTAAGAGGAATTTAGAAGAGGAGAATGAAGGATGGGGACGTACCTATTTAATGGTAGGGAATCGGAAATTTGAGCGACGCTGAAGACAACTTCCGAGAATGAGAATAGGGAAAAAACAGAGGAAAGCAAGAAGACGGCAAGAATGAAATGAGTGCGAAGAAAAACAAATCGTCCGCCTACTCCAAACATTTATAGGGAAAACTCTCGAATTAGGATCCAACCAAAGCTCGACACGTGGAGAGAATCCGAGCTACTTTTGGACACGCGACACGATCTGGACGGAGACAAATTAGGGTTAATCAAAATCGGACGGTAGCGAGCAGTTGAAAGGACGTGCGGGGACGGTTTGGTAATCTTATAAAGACGATCGTTTGATTCGAAAGCTGTCGACGGCGTGCGCCGTCAAATAATAAATGCCTCAAATGCCTTCACGACCCGATGGAGACAACTAGTCGACACCACCAATTGAAACTACCCGGGCCGTCCCATGGTCAGGGCTATAACAAGATTACTCGATCAATCGATCATTCCATTTATCCGACCAACAAACGAGCTATGTCTCAAGGCTCAACCGATCGTCCCAACCCCGAGTCGTCCTATGACCGAGCTATAAAACCTCTGCATACTCCCCCGACCCTTCTCTTAGCTCAGACTCGAGGAGTAGAGGGGCTTATGGTCGGGTCGACCATGCTGGGCCCGGATCCAGTCAAGACGACCCATGGGCTGATCGGTCCAATCATCGAAGATCAGTCCTGCGCCTAAAGCCCATGCCCCCTTTCGGCCCATCGGTTGAAAAGAGTCTCCCATGCAAACACGTAAAGACCTAAACCTAACTGCAAAACCATATAAAAGGTATTATTCTCCCATAATCGAGGTACGAGATCATAACCTAATTTGTTTTCTCTACATTCATCGGTCCCACCTTCACCAGAAAACTCACTTGAGCGTCGGAGGGGCTAATCGGGACACAACCCCCGATGAGCCTTCCTTGTTTTGCAGGTATATTCACGTCGAGGAACAACGCAGAAGGTTGCCAACTCATGGATCCAAACGGCAACGCACCGTTCAGCCTGAATCCGGCAGAACCAGAATCATTATTGGGAAAACTATCAAGGTTGATCCGAGCACTAAGTGATGGCAAGTGGTCATTTTGGTGGTCGGAATTTGGCTGGAGGTGATGGGTGATGATAAGTGAAAGTTTGGTCTAATTTTGTGTTTTTCGGATTAAGAATTAGCTGCAGATTGTTTTGTAATTTGTGGACAAACAACAAGGAATTTGGGGATAGTTCTAAAGGCAAAATTGTAGAGCAAGAAGTCAACTACAACTTTGTGAAGGAAGTTTTGTATTTTGATATGTGCGAAAAGTTATGGATGAGATGCTGAAATTGGCCAGGAATGATATTGTTTCGGGAAAGGAAGAAGAAAATTGAAAAAAGTGGAAGTTTTTGGAAAACTAACAAACCCTTGTTCTATTTTTGGTAAATAGCCAACCCAAGAGCAAATTGACTCTAAATTTGGGAATAATTCTCAGGATTTTTCATTCATAAAATTCCCCTCTTCAAAAGAAGACAAAATATGACTCAAATAGGAAACTTAGCTAAAAAGAAGGTGGAGAACTAGGTTTCTCACCTCCTAATGGACTCTTAATGAAACATTCATAAAAAAAAACTGTCCATAATTGTCCACTATACATGTATTAATGTGGAAAATTAAGGATAGGAATTAACACACTAAATAAGCATTAAACACATTAAATAGGAAACTTATGAGCAATGAATTGCTCTTATTGAAAACATACCATAGGTTGAAATATTATACCTTCTCTTGGCCAAGTCAAGTTATAGGACAATAAGTGACTTGATTTTGGCCGAGAGCTTTCTCCCCTATGGGCTCCATTTGAGCTTTAAGATCATCAACTTGGACCAAGGCTTTAGAGTCCCCAAAAGGTTTCCATAAAGCTTGGTATTGTAGGAGAATGTTGAGGCCAACTTCTTCTAACTCTTCATCCTCCTTAGCCGATTCTTCTTCTTAGGCTCCAAAGCCCATATTGGACATATCATCCAAGGCTTTGCTTGATGGTTGTCCATCATCCTCTCCCTCTTCAATGGCCGAACGTTGTTGATCATTTTGGTTTTCCATTGTGTCTTCAACATAAGCTTTTAAATCACTTACATTGAAAGTGTTAGAAAATTTGTAACCACTCGATAGCTCAATCTTGTATGCATTTGGACCTACCTTCTCTAGCACTTTGAATGAGCCTTCAACTCTCTCATTGAGTTTGGACTTTATTTTGGATTGAAATCTTTCCTTCTTTAAGTAAACCCACACTAAATCTCCAACATTGAACTCTACGGCCCTTTTGAGTTTGGTTTGCTTTTTGCACTTGTTATTGTGTTTCAAGATATTTGCTTTAACCTTCTTGTGGATTTTGATGATATGCTCGGTCCTTTCTTTTGTTGTTATGTTGCTTGGCCCAATGTGAGGAATTGGACTCAAATCAAGTAGACATAAAGGGTTAGTGCCATAAACTATCTCCAACGGTGAAAATTGGGTTGTCTTACTTTTTGAGCAATTTTATGCAAATTCAGCATGTAGTAAGAGTGCATCTTAATTCTTTGTCTTCCCTTTCAACAAACTTCGAAGAATATTTCCTAAGGACCGATTCACTACCTCCGTTTGATCGTCAGTTTGTGGATGAAAAGTGATACTAAATTTGAGTTTTGTCCCTAATCTACCCCAAAGTGTTCTCATTGTGTCATCAAAGCTTATAACATGTGCATGCATTGAGCTCAACAAAGTATATTTCCTAGACAAGACATCAACTACTACATTGGCTTTTTCAGATTTATGTTTTATGACAAAGTCAAAATTTTGCAAGTATTCAATCCAAGTAACATGTTTATGGCTCAAATGGGTTTGGTTTTGGACATATTTTAAGTCATCATGGTCGGTGAACAAAACGAATAGGCTATCTAGAAGGTATGGCCGAAAACGCCTAAGGGCTCTAATCAAAGCATAGAATTCTTTGTCATATGTGGTGTATTTTTTCTTAGCATTATTCAATTTTTCACTAAAATAGGCGATCGGTTTCTCCCTCGACTAAGGACAACCCCCATTCCTACCCCACTTGCATTACACTCAAGTTCAAATGGTGCATTATAACTAGGCAAAGCTAACAAAGGAACATTAATCATCAATTTTTTCAAAGTATTAAGAGCAATAGTGGCTTGAGGAGTCTACTTGAATTCACCCTTTTTCCTGCAATCGGTAATTGGACTAGTGATAGTGCTAAAATCTTTTATGAATCTCCTATAGAAAGAACATAAACCATGAAAGCTCCTAACTTGAAAAAGGTTTGTGGGTCTCAACCAATCAACAATGGTTTGAATTTTCGAAGGGTCCATGCTAATGCCTTTATGACTAACAACAAAACCTAGGAAATTTAAAAGGAATCACAAAAATGACACTTTTCTAAATTGGCATACAATTTCTCACAGTCTAAGACCTCTAACATAAGTCTCAAATACATGACATGTTCAACTAAGGAAGAGCTAAAGATTAAAATATCATCAAAGTAAACTTTCAAAAATTTATGTAAGAATGGTTTTAGTACCTCATTTATAAGCCTCATGAAAGTTGATGGTGAATTGGACAGCCTTATTGGCATGACTAGCCATTCGTAAAGTCCCTCATTTGTCTTGAAACTGGTTTTCCATTCATCTCCCTCCTTCATTCTTATTTGATGAAAACCATTTGCAAGGTCCAATCTTGAGAAAATTTAACACCATGGAGATGATCCAACATGTCACCAAGTCTAGAAATAGGATAACTTTACTTGACAATGATTTTGTTGACAACTCTTGAATCTATAACTATCCTCCACTTTTCGTTCTTTTTTGGCACAACAAAGGCCGGTACTACACATGGACTTATGCTAGGCGAATGAAACCTCTCTCAAGTAACTCATCTACAAGCTTTTGTAATTCTTCTCCTTCTTTAGGACTCATTCTATACGCATGTTTGTGAGGAATAGAAGCACCGGGCACAAAATTGATCTCATGTTGAATCTCCCTTAAAGGTGGCAACCTTTTTGGAAGTTCTTTAGGAAACACAAAAGTGAACTTATTAACAAATTTTTGTACCTCTTTTGGAATTGGTGGTCGTGGCTTATCTTCCTCTTCAATATCAAGTGGTACAAAATTTGTCAATTCTCCAAGAACATTAACCTTTTCTTCTAATGTCATCAAAGTAGATTCTTCCCTCTTCTTCCTTTTAAAATCCGACTTCATTAGAGTCAACACAAACTTCTTGCCATTGTGATGTAAAGAATATATTGGCTCTCCCTTGATGTTGCACATCCCTATCATAAAGCCATAGTCTTCCAAGAAGCAAGTCACATGCCGTCATTGGAATGACATGACATCATACTTCATCCACATATTTATCAATTGCAAATAGGACAAGACACCATCGGTTGACTTTGATCTCATGATTGGAGTCGAGCCAAGTTAGCTTGTATGGATTTGGTAAGGGCTCGATTTTGAGGACTAACTTGTCAACCATCTCATTTGAGACCACAGTCTCACATGCTCCACTATCAATGACAATTTCACATCTTTCTATTGGTCACACATCTCGTATGAAAAAGTGATTTTCTCCTCCAATCTTCAACTCCCTTATCACTACTCAATACTTTCATCAAAACAAGCTTCTCAGCATCAACGTGTAACCACTAGCTTCAATAGTCTCATCACTATCTCCATCTTCTTCATGTTCAACGTTAGCACCAAACAATAATTCTTTCTCAACTTCATAGCCTCCATTTCTTTTATGGTCATGACTTTTCTATTTGGGCATTCGACTTAGAAGTGTCTATAGCCTTGACATTTGAAGCACCTAAGTTTGGATTTTGGTGATTGTGGAAGAAATTTTGGAGTGTATGGGCTTGGTGTGGCATTCAGTTTTGGTGGAGGAGTTTGGTTAAATGGTTTTGGTGGTGGAGTCGTGGGTGGTGAAGGATTTTGTTGAGGAAAATTTTGGCTAATTGGCTTTTTTGGTGTTTAGGCATATTTTGGAAGGAATTTTTAGCTTTGAGTGTGTTTAAGAGACAATTCACTTCTCATGGCAAGTGTAACATCCCGTCTCCATATTGAAGGTTAGAATTTAGATTTCAATAATAGAGAAAATTGAAGTATGAAAATTTTCTGGGAATAAATAGTTGAGATTTGAGTCTTCAGTATGAAATTTCATGAATTTAATGTATTGATTTAGGCATATTTTGATAAAGTTGTCTTCTAGAAAGTTGTAGTTTAGCTTTCTAGCTTTCCAACGATATATAGTATGGAAATTTTAGATATCGAAGTCAAAAGTTATGGTCCTTATAAGTGGAGATGCTAAGGAGTATAGGACATATCATCTGGTGATGACGTGTCATCTTATAAGGACGCGTCATCTAGTGAGGACATATCGTTTGGTGATGACATGTCGTCTGGTGAGGATGCTTTATCTGGTGAGGACGTATTATCTGGTGAGGACGCTTCGTCTAGTGAGGATAGGTTGTCTTGTGAAGATGTTTCGTCTGGTGAGGACGTATTGTCTGGTGAGGACGCTTTGTTTGATGAGGACATATTATTTGGTGAGGATGTATCGTCTAATGACGTGATATTGGTTGGGGCACTGTTCATCTGATCTTATCATCTGGTCCCATTTTTGACCCTTTAGATGATAGAATTTGCCTTTGAGGCCTTCGTAAAAGTTGTATATCTGGAATTCTTTTTGAAACCATTCAAAGAAAATCTTAATCCAAAATCTATAGTAAAAGTTATGCCAATTGTTCTGAGATAGGTACAACGTGATTGAGGACATAAGCAAGGTTATTCTTTTGGCCATAACTTTATAACCTGACCTCCAAATGAAGTGATTCTTAGACCAATAGATTTCTAACACATTTTTCTATCTCTCCACAAAAATTGGTAACATTTTGAATCAAATTGAAAAAGGATGATCAAATGAAATGTAGAATATGTTGGAGCAGTGAAATAGGATTATTTTATTGAACACATTTCAATATTTTGATTATATTTGAATCTGTAGGATTCCAAATGAGATGATTTTGATTTGGAGTAAACTAGAGAAATAGGACTACAAATCATATAAAAATGTTTGAATTGTGATTCTATCACTAAGATGTTTAATTTCTGGCTAGAAGTTGTATATAGTTTACTGTTTTAGATAAAAGTAGTTTGAAAATGTTTGAGGTATATCTTTCAAATCAATGAACCAAATTGAATGATTTTGGTGTCAATGGAGACATAAGACATAGGAGAATATGTTTCTAGAAGAAAGTGTTGCAAAATAACTTCAGTATCAGGGTTAGAAAGAACATGCAAAGTTGACCTGAAATGTTGTGTTTATGGAAAAATCTGAAAATGATTTAATGGTTTATAACTTGTGATTGAAATGGTGTTATTGAGTTTTAAACTTAAGTATAAATTATACTTAAGTAAGTCTTAATGAAGGGAAGTGGATAAGTGGATAAGAAATGGACAGGTGTTCTAGCTAAAGTTAAGATTTTTATTACTCTTAAAAGACAAACTACTGTACTTGTCTTTACCGTTCTCGAAACTCCTTTCTCTAGAGTTTTTCCAACACAAAGTTTTCCATCAAATTCTCACCAAAGTTAAATCTTGCTTTTCTCTGTTTGTCATCATTCCACTTTGATATTTCTTTCTTCTACCCCAAGAAAAACTGAACCTTTTGTCAACTTTCAAGTTGATATACGTGGTTGTATAAGGGATTAAGGTTACGTGATTATTGCAGATGTTGGAGTTTTTAAACAATTAAGCTTATTATGATTATGTATTTTTGTATGAACTGAAGCATGCATCGTAAGTTCACTGTAAAATGGTTAAGAAATAGTGATATTCGTATTTGATGGGAACTGACTATGGAGATTTTGAGTGTGTCGTACGTTAGATCCCTAAGTTCAGACTGCGGGATTGTGCAAGTGTTGGCGAGCCTTAGCTATTGCTTGACACGTAAGTTGGCACGAGGAAGGCGTGTTGACGAGGGAAGAAGGCAAAGTCTTACGAGTTGGCGAACAAAACCTGAGGAACTTGCGAAGTAGGTGAGAGATGCAGGAAGTATCGGCGGAGATCTTAATAGTAGGCGAGATTTTATATGCGTGGAAACACGTAGGCGCATTGACAGAAATCTTCAATGAGACGTGAGATTCGGATGCGAGGTTGCGCGAAGACATGCAAGCACGACGAGGTGCCTAAACACCTAACTTCGGCAAGGTAAGTCGGAGGTATGTAAATGGGCGAGGTTTTTATGTTAACTCGAATTGTGACTTGCGACTTAATCATAGAGCGATGAGACTGCACCATAAGGGAGCTTGATCATGAAAGATGGACTTATCCATGAACGTGTATTGATGGACTTATGTGCGATAGGTCATAGTGAAAACACTAAGGTAAATGTGGGCAAGTGGAATTAGACTTGATGCAAATTTTGGTAGAGCATCGGGTCTTGTAGATATTGACTCGACCCAGGCTAAGGAGTTGACGGGCTAAGGACTTGACTATGCTAGGATGGATGGACCAGGACTAACGGACTTGTTGTGGGAAGCATTGGGTCAGACCAGTGTATTAGTGGGCTTCGACAAGATCATATTGCATCATCAGCGGATAGAGATCGTGGCAATGATACGGATACCGTTCCATTTCGTTCCAGCTGGAAACTGGTACTGGAATGGGCTTAGAAATACCAATTGTCGATTCAATCATGTAGGCATTCACTGTCGTCTAGATTAATACAGATTTTAGGGACCGTTTTGCAAAAATTAAAATCTATAGGGACAAAATTGCAAATTGAAAAACATGAAAACCTAAAAATCTACCCGATACCCGCACCCACCCACCTAACCCGACCTTCTCTTCTTCTTCGCTCGATATCTCTCTCTCCTCCCTCTCGTCACCGCTCGGCCGTTGCTCCTCCATCTCGTCGTTGCTGCTCCTCCGTCGTCGGATCTGGTGTCGCCATCGTCGGATCTGCTCGTCCGTCCTGTCCTCCCTCCTTGGATCTGGTCCTCCACTCCTCCTTCCTCCTCGGATCTGCTCGTCGCTCCTCAGATCTGCTCCTCCTAAATCGCCGCGTCGCTGTTGTTGCCTTTGCTCCTCGCCCTCCTCTTGGTGGCCTTTTGACACAGACGACCACCAAAGAAAGACCCGACGACTGACCATCACCGAAGACACGATTATTTTGGGTGTATGTTTTTGACTTTGTGCTTGATTTTTTCTGAAATTTTGTTGTTGATTGCTGCTGTGTGATCCTAGATTCGTAGGTGTTGTTGAGTTTGTGAAAATTTGTTGTGGTTGTTGACTTGTTTCTGCCGAGAATGAGGGAAAAAATGGTGGAATTGGGGAAAATTCGAAAATGGTAGAGGTTGTGACTTGTGAGGTTGATTTCGGATGAAGGTTTGATTGGGAAAAAATAAGTTGATTTCGGAATTCAGAGGAAGGTTTGATTGGGGAAAATTCGAAAATGTGAAATTGAGTTTGTGAAGGCTTGAAGGTTGAATTGGATTGATTGTGTTTGTAAAATTGAGTCTGTAAAATTGAGTTTGATAATTGAGTTTGAAATTGTGAAATTGAGTTTGTGAATTGAGTTTGTGAAATTGAGTTGAATTGAATCCCATTTCGGTTGTTTTGATTAAGTTTGTGAAATTGAGTTTGAAATTTGAAATTGAGTTTGATAATTAAAATCAAAGCAATAGTTAAACTAAATTGAACAATTGACAATTAATTGATTAAATGTGAAATTAATAATTAAATGTAAAATTGATAAATTGATAATTAAAATTGATAATGATTAATTGACACATTTTTATATTTGTTAATTGGTTATTAATTTTTAATATTTGGGTATTGAATTTTGATAAATAATTAGTTAAGTATAACATTATGGAATTAGAGTGGATGGAATTGGAATGGAATGAATTGAATAGAATTGGAATTGAATTTGGATTGAATTGAATTGAAATGGAATTGAATTAAATGTAATTGAATTAAATTGGAATTGAATTGGAATAAAATTGAATTAGAATGGAATTGAATAGAATTGGAATGGAATTGAATTGGAATTGAATGAAATGAATGGAATTGGAATTTGGATTTGGATTTGGATTGAAAATTGATTGAATGTAAATGGAATTATGAATGTTTTGTAATTGTTAGGATTGGAGTATGTTTTGAATTGAATTGAATTGGAATGGAATTGAATTGAATTGGAATTGAATTGGAATTGGATTGGAATTGAATTGAATTGAATTTTAATAGAATTGGATTAGAATGGAATGGAATTGGAATTGGAATTGAATTGAATTTGAATGGAATTGAATTGGAATTGAATTAAATTTGAATGGAATTGAATTGGATTGGAATTGAATTGGAATTGAATTGAAATTGGATTGAATTGGAATTGAATTGAATTGAATTGGATTTGATTGGATTGGATTGGATTGAATTTGATTGGATTGGACTGGATTGAATTGAATTGGATTGGATTGAATTGCATTGAATTGAATTGAATTAGATTGGATTGAATTGGATTAGATTGAATTGAATTTAATTGAATTTGATTGAATTGAATTGGATTGAATTGAATTGGATTAGATTGAATTGGATTGAATTGATTTGGATTGGATTGAATTGGATTTGATTGGATTGGATTTGATTGAATTGTATTGGATTTGATTGAATTGAATTGAATTGAATTTGATTGAATTGAATTGGAATGAATTGGATTAGATTGAATTGAATTGAATTGAATTTGATTGAATTGAATTGGATTAGATTTGATTGGATTGAATTGGATTGAATTGAATTGGATTGAATTGAATTGAATTGAATTAGATTGGATTGAATCCAATTGGATTGAATTGGATTAGATTGAATTGAATTGAATTGAATTGGAATTGAATTGGAATTGGATTTGGATTGAATTGAATTGGAATTGAATTGAATTGGATTTAATTGAATTGAATTGGATTGTATTGAATTGGATTTGATTGAATTGAATTGGATTGAATTGAATTGGATTGGAATTGAATTGAATGGAATGGAATTGAATTGGAATTGAATTGCATTGGAATTGAATGGGAATTGAATGAAATGAATGGAATTGGAATTGGAATTGGAATGGATTGAATTGGATTGGATTGAATTGGATTGGATTGAATTGAATTGGAATTGGATTGCATTGAATTGAATTGAATTTGATTGAATTGAATTGGATTGAATTGGATTGGATTGAATTGAATTGAATTGAATTATATTGGAATTGAATTGGAATTGGATTGCATTGAATTGAATTAAATTTGATTGGATTGAATTGGATTGGATTGGATTGGATTGGATTGAATTGGAATTGAATTGAATTGGGATGGAATTGAATTGGAATTGGATTGAATTGAATTGAATTGGAATTGAATTGAATTGTGATGGAATTGAATTATAATTGGATTGCATTGAATTGAATTGAATTTGATTGAATTGAATTGAATTGAACTGGATTGGATTAAATTGAATTGAATTGAATTGGAATTGAATTGAATTGGGATGTAATTAAATTGGAATTGGATTGAATTGGATTGAATTGAATTGAATTGCATTGGAATTGAATAGGAATTAAATGAAATGAATGGAATTGGAATTGGATTGAATTGGAATTGAATTGCATTGGAGTATGTTTTGTGTTAGTTATTATATATGTTGAATGTTTTGAATTGTTAGCTTTGTGCATATTGTCATTATGTACTGAAATTATGTGTCATTCATTTTGTGTATAGATAAATGGAAGGAAGTTCAAATACTCCCGATCAATCTAGTTCGGGAAGATCTGATGATCCAACTTGGGCTCGTCTTTGGTGCCGTTCTGGTCAAAAGAATCATACCATTTGCTTGTTTTGTAACAAGCATTTGAAAATGGAGGAATCACCCGATTAAAAAGACATTTAGCGAGGGTTAAAGGAGATGTGGGCGTGTAAAAAGTCACTCATGATGTGAAGTGGCAAATGAAGACATTCTTGATGAACACCGATTTGAGAAAGATAGAAGAGAAAGATTGAATCTTGAAATTGGTAGTGGAAGTTCATTTCCGGTTTAGTGGTGATTATGGAGATGTTCAGGTGGAAGTGGTAGTGGTAGTGGTAGTGTTCCATCTCGGTTTAGGATCTGTCAATCTGAAGTGAGGAAGAGAAGAAGGCATTTGCTGGTTTCTTTGCACCTGAACAACTCCTGAGCCCAACCTTGATTAAGTAGTGCAATGCGAGACAAGAGATCTGACTCCTGATGTGGATATGGCAATAGCTAGATGGTGGTATGATACAAGTTAGTCATTTAATACTTCTCGATCATATTATTATCAACCTATGATAGATGCCATAGCCTCTTATAGTCCGGGATACAAAGGGCCATCGGTTGATGACTTAAGAGGTAAACTTTTGAGTTGTCTTTATTATGCGAAATGAGAGCTTATTTGGGTGAAAGAAGAGTGAATTGGGGTATTAATGGATGTTCAATTATGTGTGATGGTTGGACGAATAGGAGACAAGAGCCTATCATAAATTTTTTGGTTTATTGTTTTAATGGCTCTATGTTTTTAAAATCGATTGATGCATCTGGGATGATTAGAAGTGCTGATAATTTGTTTCGGATATTTGATGAAGTTGTGAATGAAGTAGGGGTGGAAAATATTGTTCAGTTTATTACCGACAATGATTCCGCTTATAAAGCGGAGGATAAGGTTAGAAGAACCTATAATTCATTTTGGACTCCTTGTGTTGCACATTGCATTGACTTAATCTTTGGAGGATATAGAAAATCCTAGGTATTTTCTGTTTTTGATGAGACCATGCGAAGGCAAAGAAGGTGACAAAATTTATTTATAATCGTGCATGGGTTTTAAATTTGATGAGAGCAGGATTTACCAATGATAGGAATTTGTATGCCTATTTGTGACAAGATTTGCGACAAATTTCTTATCACTTGATCTTTTCTTTCGTTGAGGGTGGAGTTAAGGCAAATGTTTACAAGTGATAAGTGGGTTACATCTCAAAGATACTAGGTCTAATCTTTGGAATAGAAGTTTGTAGTATCATCTTGGAAGATAGGAAATTTTGGTGCATGATGTCAATTCGTTATCGAGTTTGTGAGCCTTTGGTGAGGTGCTTGGTTGGTGATAGTGAAGAAAAGCCAACAATGAGTTATATTTGTAAGTGATAAGTCGACTTGTACCATGTGTAAGTCGACTTACACATATCTTGATACCGATAAGTCGACTTGTTCATTGGATAAGTCGACTTGTTCAAATCGATCTTGTTTATTTTTGTGCTACAAAAGGCAATCCCCTTTAGCGCGTTTTATTCAAAGTCGTGAGCGGACTTTATGAATAAATAAAGAAAAGGCATTATTCATTAATATGATATTCATAAACATTGTTTATGAATTGATTTGATCTTTAATCAAACTAATGAAGTCCATGATATATGACATAGCATGAAGGAAATTATGATGTGATCATACTCGAGATTCCTATCATGTGCAATTATGTCAAGTATCTAAATTCTCCTAGTCATAGGATTAATGAGATGGACATCATTAATCCGGATAGACTAACACATGTCATATTCCTTGATTGGATTAAGCGGTGGATCTCGAAGCTGTAAATATGAGATATTTAGAATTGATATGTGGATGCTTACTAGCGGTAGTAAGTTCATTGGATGACCTGCCATGAGATCATCACATGGATATCTTATCTAAGTGTCGTGATAATCTCATCATAGCAATGGTGCAAGTATCCTTAGACTTGAGGTACTCGAGGATATCTTGAATCTTGATCTATCTTTGACTCCATTCCTTGTTGCCTTCAGGAGGTAACTCGTAGGGTGGTGCTTAGAGTGCGACTTGAGGTATTGAAGATAATTGAGTAGCCAATAAAGGTTCACCTTACGGATTAGCAGAAGAGATACCCATGGCCTCTTATCGGGATCATTACTAAAATTTGGCGATGTATGTCATGAAGAGTGTCTTCATTGACATATAAAGTAATGAGTCGGACGAGAACTGATATCACTTAGGCTAGACTCGGTCTAGTGAGTTGACACTGACCATACTCATAACCAAGTGGGGTATAGGATGGTGAAAGGACGAATTGTGCGCGGTAATTGTACATGGAAGGTTCGTGATACGGTTCGTGATGAATACATCAAACCGATTACTTTCCGGTCGATTGGAAATTCGTGATGTGTTGCTAGATACCGCTCGTGACTTTTCAGATTAATTGTTAATCTAAGTGGCCAACATAGCAAGGGAACCTAAAGGGTCACTGCGCATAAGAGTGTTTGGAGAATCGTAAAATAGTAATTGAATGAGTTCCAATTATGGAGAGCAAATGGATTAAATGGATCCGATGGGATTGGGATATGTCCCGATGAGATCGCGATATCAATATTGCTAAGAAAGGTTTAGGATTGTTTTTTGACCTCGGGCCCTATAAGTAGAGTAGGACCAGATTAATTGGATGGACCTTAGCAAATATATTCTAATTAATTAATTAAGTAATTAATTAATTAATTATTATATATATATATATGCATGTGATGTTCGTTGGTTAAATGGAGAAGAGATAAGAACTTTGAAAGTCAAAGTTACTTAGTTTATTCATTAAAGAATAAATGGCTAATACACTTCCACTTGTCACAAGCTTATGGTTACATTTTAAGTGTTAAAATATAACCCTAATAAGCTTGTTTTGTAGGGTAGTCGACGGCAGCTCCTTGGAGAAAAGAAGAATGAAGCTTGAAATGTTTAAGTGAAAAGTTGAAAAGGGTTTTTCAATTTCTTCTTCTCTCACAAGCCACCATCGATTTCTCTCTTCTCCAAGCTTTGTCCAACGTCAGTCTGAAGCTCTCCAGGACAGAGGTAGGGTCTAGCAGCCTTTAATCTGTTATAGCTATTCCCGGGTCAAAGGGGTTTGATCCGGTTATATTTTCTGATCTCTGCGTGGATACCTTTAGAGATAGTCTCTTTTGGCTATTTAGGTTGATGTCTTCATACCGATACCTGGATCCTGGGTTTCGGGAAAGTCCCAGGAACAAAAATTTTGTTTTTCGCTGCCGGTACATGTGATGTACCTCCGGGATTTTCCTACAGTGGTATCGAGGCGTCTGGTGTCCCGTATGAAGCTAAAACCTAAGCGAGATCAGAATCCCTAATGGAATTTTCTGTTGATGCATGCTATCTGTTCAGATTTCAATTTATATTGTGATATTTTTTCGAAATTTTCTGCCCAGGATTGTTCATAACATGTTAGAGAATATGTCTATGAATTTTCAGAATTTATTGATTTGATTTGATATAGTTTTGCTAATTAATTCCCTAAGGTTACAGATGCTGTTTTGTGAAACGATTCTGGAACAGGCATGAGTATAAAATCGATAATAAATTCTAGAAAATTTTTTTTTCGGATTTTCCTTCACCTACATGTCTCTAAGATGTTGTTGAATGTCTGTGAGCATGAAAATTTGATTTCAAGGTGATTGGATATTTATTCACGAATTTATTCTATGCTGTTGGGAATTGCTGTGCTGATGAACACAGATTTTGAATCGGTTTTGTTATTTAGGTTGACTGAGTTTTGATGGCTAAAATCCTGAAACAATTCATGTAGCATTTTCTGAACATTTAGTAACCTATATAATTTTCTCATTATTTATTGAAATTGTTTCATTGATCATTTCAAGCAATGTACAGAACTAGACAGTTTTGGTGAAAATTGTTGGGACTGTTTTGCTTGGCTTGATTGAGTGTGCTTTTCAGTTCAATGCCTTGCACCATTTTAATGTGATTAAAATGTGTTATCTTGATGTAGTATGATTTCCAAACTGAATTGCTTGAAGTTGTTTATCCTAGAATTTTCGGATGCCTAATTGATCACATTAGCGTCTCGTTAGTATATTGCATTATCTTGTTTGTTTTGACCGTCATATTTTTATGGCATGTGCTGAAGTAAATTTGATAATGTATGTGCTAGCTAGAGATGCTTAGGATGATGATTTGGGTGTTCCTAAATTATTTAGAAATTAATGATTTTTGACTCATTTCAAGTTTTTCATATAGTTTGACTATTTAAGGCATTCATGACTCGATGAAGTGTTCATTGAGGCATCAATTCTGAATATTACCCTAGGTATGATGGTGTTGAGAATTGGAATTGTATTGATTGAGGAATTAGCCGATTAGAGATTTTAGCAAATTTCCTGGATAAGTCGACTTGTATATGGAATAAGTCGACTTGTTCAAGAATTTTGGATAAGTCGACTTGTGTATAGAATAAGTCGACTTGTTCAAGAATCTCGATATAAGCTTCGACTTGTAGCACCTTGTAAGTCGACTTGTACATGGGCAGAAGCATAAGGGCGACTTGCATTTGATGAAAGTCGACTTGTGGCATCTTTCGAGTTGGATGATGGATGATTAAAAGGATTGATTGATTGGATTGATGAAATCTAAATCATTCCATATAGTCTTCGTGACTATAATCCTTGACTTGAGTCTAGAGTTTCTAAATCCTCCTCGGTATATGAAAACTAACGCCTTCCATTAATATGGTAAGAACCGAGTTCTTATAGGGTTGAGTTGTTGAGCTAACCTCAAGCTCACTCTATCTGAATATGTTGAACCATGAAAATAAGATTTTCGGATTAATGGGTCGGTTTTCCTAGAAGCGTTGATTTGTTGAGCTAACCTCAAGGTCAACGTGGACAGAGGCGAAGTTGGGTAGTGTACATCAGATGTATGCACATCAAAGAGTTGATAACCCAATGTTAGTGCGCACATCAACAAGTTGATAACACTGATCGATAGTTGTGTCTAAGATGTAATTGGTATATCTGATACCTCCCGAGACTTAAGGTGGCTTGTTGGGTAAACCCAAGGTCATTCTTAATGTCGGTTATCGATGATATAATTGGTATGACCGATACCTACCGATTGACCTAAGTTGTGGCTTGTTGGGTAAACCCAAGGTCACTCTTAGCAATGTCGGATATCGACCCACTAGGACATTATGTCACTTTGTTTCTCTGGATTAAGTAGAGGGTTATGGATTCTAGGAAACTAGTGGGAGCCATTTGCATGTCATGCAAGTCCTTATGATCATGCAGCATTTCTATTCTATCATTCCTCTCTCTATCGCGTTTAGGTTGATTGAAGAAGTTGTTCGGTGTGAATTTTCGCTCTATTTTGGACCGAATTTTCTTGATCGGTGAGGAATCGAAATTGTTCTCGGATCCGAGGAATGGGATCGCCCTAGATATTCCACTTCCGGATGCACTTTCTTGTTGATGCTTGATGAGGATCGGAAGGTATATCGTAAGCATCTAATGGACGGGGACATGGCTACTTGCCTCGATGTCACCAGAGTCGCAGGAGCAAGACGAGTCCATGGATGCTCACTCTATAATATTTCATCTTATGGAGCTGTTTGATGAGCAAGTTTCGATGCGAAGGTTCGAGACCTCGAGGCTTCTCTTCACCATTAAAGATGGCTCGGGGACAAGCTGCTTGCAAGATACCACGAGGATGAATGGCTATATTGAGAGATTGGATGTCTTAGGATTTGTAATGGATTATGAGTTAAGTAGACACTTAATTCTAGTTGGATTGTCGATGGTTATTCACGGTTTGTGATAAACTATCGGATAAACCAAATATCCACAACAATTCTGGTGATCAATCTGCTCACGACGGTGACGTGCTATCAAGAGATAGCAAGTGCTAATGGTGGATGCTTCTTCTTCTAGTTCAAGGAAGAAAAGGACAAGAAACCAAAGGAAGTGCCATCGAGGAAAACCAAAGATTACGCCCCAAAAGGATTTTGCTTTCATTGTCGCAAGTCTCAGCCACTAGAAAGTAAACCGTAAAATCTATCTGAGTCCTTGAAGCGAGAAGAAGGCATCGATGCCTCTACTTCTTCAAATATGTTTGTCATTGAGGTTAATACTATTCACGATCCAAACATATCATTATTTGATCTGGGATGTGACTCATACATATGAAATGATATCACGAGGCCTCGGGGACGATGAAAGCTCATAAAGGAGAACTAGACCTTTGTGTAGGTAATGGAGCAAGAGTTGCTACATTAGCCGTGAACACTTATGTCTTGTTACTCCTAGTGAGCTTATATTCAAATTGGATGATTGACATTTTGTACTGTTTTAAACAAAGAACATATTGTATGTTTTATGTTTAATTAGAGCTGATTTCCATTTGACTTTTAGAAGCAATGGTTGTTCTATTAGTTGAATGGAATGCTCTATGGTACTCGTACATTATGCAATGGAATTGACATATGAGATATGTCATATCCAATTATGAATGTCAATGACGAAAAGACATAATTAGATAATTTAAAATCAACTTACTTATGGCATTGTCGACGGCCATATAAATGAGATATGCATCGCTAAGCTCCATAAGAGTGGATGTTTAGGGTCATTTGATTATGAATCATATGACACATGCGAATCTTGTTTATTAGGCAAGATGACTAAGTTATCCTTTAAAGGAAAGGGTGAGCAGTGAATGGAATATTAGACCTAATACATTCGGATGTATGCGGTCCGATGTCCATCCATGCTAGAAGTGGTTGTCGTTACTTCATTACCTTTATCGATGATTATTCTCGATATGGGTACTGATATCGATGAGATACAAATCTGAAGCATTTGAATAGTTCAAATAATTGAAATGAAGTAGAAAACTAACTTGGTAAAAGTATGAATACATTACGATCCGATCGTGGTGGAAAATGCTTAGACCAATAGTTTTTATTATCTCGGAGATAATGGAATTTTATCTCAAGATACTCCACCTTACACGCCGCAAAGACAATGGTGTGGGTGAAAGGAGAAATCGAACCTTATTAGACATAGTGCGATTGATGATAGGTTTTACCTGATTTTGGGAGTATCTTTCGAGGCAATTTGTTTACTTGCTAAATGAGTTCCATTAAAGACAGTTGTGGTTACTCCATATGGAGATATGGACTAGCGAAAGTCCTATCTTTCTCATCTGAAAGTTTGGGATTGTCACCTTACGTGAAGCGGACACGATCAGATACATTTGATGTAAAAGGCGACAAGTGTTTGTTCGTGGAATATCAACTCTACCTTGCTTAGGAACAAAAGTTGTTTGTTTCAAGCACGCTGTTTTCTTAAAGAAAGAGTTTCTTTTACAAGAGGGCAAGTGAGAGCAAAGTTGAACTTGGAGAAGTTCAAGATGCTCGAACAAACATAGATCAACTGCTGAACTCAAAGCTGTCACTCATATAGATGAGGTAACATTCAACCTTCTACTACACACAATTTCAGTGGGTTAAGTAGGATACGCCTTGTTTAGAGAGATATGAATTTCTCGTAAGTGAGCAGAATGACGTATTGCTCATATGAGATGATCGCCTACTACCTATGAGCAGGTTACGAAAGGTTGAGTCTGGAACATGGCTTTATGCCATGAAATTTGAAATGGATTCCATGTATGAAAACCAAGTATGGACTTTGGTTGTTACACACTGAAGGATAAAACCCACGATGTATGAGGAGTTTTCGAAGAAACCGACATAGATGGTAATGTGATTACTTATAAAGCAAGGCTTGTGGCGAAAGGATTTCGTCAAATACAAGGAGTTGACTATGACGAGACCTTCATCCGTGCAATGCTTAAATCCATTAGGATACTCCTAGCCATTGCCACTCATTATGATTATGAGATATGACAAATGGATGTGAAGCGGCTTTTACGAATGGAAATCTTCCCGAGGATGTGTATATGACACAACGAGAGGACTTCACCTCTATAATGGCGAAAAGGTATGCAAGCTTCGTAATCCGTGTTTGGATTGAAGCAAGCATCCAGGAGTTGGATTATCCGTTTGATGAGTCAATCAAAGAGTTTGATTTCTCACAAAATCTGGATGATCATTGTTGTGTATAAGAAGGTTAATGGACCGCAATCGTATTACTTTTGTTGTATGTAGATGACATCTTATTCTTCGGGAAACGAAGTCTCTATCCGCAATCGTTAAAATTTGGTTGTCAATCCATTTGCGATGAAAGACCTTGGTGAAGCAACTTATATCCTAGGGATATAGATTTATAGAGATAAATCAAAAGGTTGCTTGGTCTTTCACAATCAACGACATAGCTAAGATGCTAAAGAGGTTTAGCATGGAACAATGTTATATACGAGGCCCGATGTATCGTATGCTCTAAGTGTTACGAGCGATACCAATCGGATCTGGTGAGGGTCATTGGGTGGTATCAAGAATATCCTCAAGTACTTGCGAAAGCACTAAGGATGTTTTCTTGATCTATGGAGATGGAAATCTCCAGTGAGCGAGCATTCGATGCTAGTATTTAATCGATAAGGATGATTACGAATCACAATCGGGTTATATACATTCACACCGAATAGCGTGGCGGTCGGTTGAAAAGTTCCAAACAAGAGAGGATTACCGATTCATCAACCGAGGCAGAGTACATTGCGCATGAGATGCAGGAAGCGGTTTGGATCGAAGTTAGTTCTTGAACTTGATCCGTCCCTACCGTGATGGGCCCATAGGATTGTATTGTGATACAATGGAACTAGTCTGTGAGCAAAGGAACCAAGGTCTTATCGACGATCCGAACTCGTGCTTACCGATTCGGAGATCATTAGTCGAGATGATATCTGATAGAGAGAATTCCACGAGCAAAGTGTTAACATTAAGTTGACAAAGCCATTGTCACGGAGAATTGTGATTCTCATGGACTCGCTTATGGTATTAGATACTAGGCGATTGGCTTTAGGTCAGTGGGAGATTTGTAAGTGATAAGTCGACTTGTACCATGTGTAAGTCGACTTACACATGTTCGAAATCGATAAGTCGACTTGTTCATTGGATAAGTCGACTTGTTCAAGGCTCAGATCGTTTGTTTATTTGTGCCCTAAAGGCAATCCCTTTAGCGCGTTTTATTCAAAGTCGTGAGCGGACTTTATGAATAAATAAAGAAAAGGTATTATTCATTAATATGATATTCATAAACATTGTTTATGAATTGATTTGATCTTTAATCAAACTAATGAAGTCCATGATATATGACATAGCATGAAGGAAATTATGATGTGATCATACTACCGAGATTCCTATCATGTGCAATTATGTGGTATCTAAATTCTCCTAGTCATAGGATTAATGAGGCTGGACATCATTAATCGGATAGACTAGCACATGTCATATTCCTTGATTGGATTAGCGGTGGATCTCGAAGCGTAAATATGAGATATTTAGAATTGACATGTGGATGCTTACTAAGCGGTAGTAAGTTCATTGGATGACCGCCATGAGATCATCACATGGATATCTTATCTAAGTGTCGTTGATAATCTCATCATAAAGTAATGGTGCAAGTATCCTTAGACTTGAGGTACTCAAGGATATCTTGAATCTTGATCCTATGCTTTGACTCCATTCCTTATTGCCTTCGGAGGTAACTCATAGGGTGGTGCTTGAGTGCGACTTGAGGTATTGAAGATAATTGAGTAGCCAATAAAGGATTCACCACTTACGGATTAGCGAAGAGATATCCATGGCCTCTTATCGGGATCATTACTAAGGTTGGCGGCATGTATGTCATGAAGAGTGTCTTCATTGACATATAAAGTAATGAGTCCCGGACGAGAACCGATATCACTTGGGCTAGACTCGGTCTAGTGAGAGTTGACACTGACCATACTCATAACCAAGTGGGGTATAGGATGGTGAAAGGACGAATTGCACAGTAATTGTCATAGAAGGGTTCGTGATCGATTCGTGATGAATACATCAAACCGATTACTTTCCGGTCAATTGGGGTCATGATGTGTTGCTAGATACCGCTTCATGACTTTTTCGGATTAATTGTTAATCTAAGTGGCCAACATAACCGGAACCTAAAGGGTCACACGCATAAGAGTGTTTGAGAGAATCGTAAAATAGTAATTGGACGAGTTCCAATTATGGAGAGCAAATGGATTAAATGGATCCCGATGGGATTGGGATATGTCCCGATGAGATCGCGATATCAATATTGTTAAGAAAGGTTTTGAGATGTTTAAAGACGGGGCGATAAAGAGTGGGAGGACCGACCCTAGTTGGACTGGACCTTAGCAAATATATTCTAATTAATTAATTAAGTAATTAATTAATTAATATATATATATATATATATATATATATATGCATGTGATGTTAGTTGGTTAAATGGAGAAGAGATAAGAACTTTGAAAAGTCAAAGTTACTTAGTTTATTCATTAAAGAATAAATGGCTAATACACTTCCACTTGTCACAAGCTTATGGTTACATTTAAGTGTTAAAATATAACCCTAATAAGCTTGTTTTGTAGGTAGTTGATGGCAGCTCCTTGGAGAAAAGAAGAATGAAGCTTGAAATGTTTAAGTGAAAAGTTGAAAGGGTTTTCAATTTCTTCTTCTCTCACAAGCCACCATCGATTTCTCTCTTCTCCAAGCTTTGTCCAACGTCGATCTCAAGCTCTCGTGATGAGGTAGGGTCTAGCGACCTTTAATCTGTTATAGCTATTCCCGGGTCAAAGGGTTTGATCCGGTTATATTTTCTGATCTCTGCGTGGATACCTTTAGAGATAGTCTCTTTTGGCTATTTAGGTTGATGTCTTCATACCGATACGGATCTCAGGTTTCGGGAAAATCCAGGAACAAAATTTTGTTTTCCTTTGCGGTACATGTGATGTACCTCCCGGATTTTCCTACAATATTTTTATGCTTTGGAGAGCAACGAAGCAATTAAGGCCAATCAAACATAGGCCTTCTTTATACCGACCATATATCTCAATCATTAATGAGAGAAGGAAAACAACTTTCTTCTCCATTTTGTAGCTGGGACATTTTGAATCCCGTGTGTATTTTAGACTGGATGTTGAAAAGCAAGCTAAAGTTAGTAGAGGAATGTTTATGACAATTACAACAATTGTTCCTCATGACTCAATGCAAATTGCTTTAACCACACAAATGGAGGTTTATAAGTACTCTTATGGAGATTTTGGAATGTCGGTCGCTATTCAACAAAGAGGACTTCTTTCTCCAAGTATTACTTATTTCCTATTTCTTATTTGTTGAAATTTATTTATCACTTTATTTTGTTTATAACACTACTTTTGTTTTCTTATAACTTGCAGTTGCTTGGTGGGATCTTTTCGGATGTAGTGTTCCAAATTTGAGAAAGTTTGCGATTTGAATTTTAAGTCAATGTGTGAGTGCAACTGGGTGTGAACGAAACTGGAGCACATTTGAATTTATTCATTCCAAGAAAAGGAATAGATTGGAGCATAAGAGGTTGAATGACATAGTTTTTGTTCGTTACAATTTAAAACTTCGGGAAAGGTATGTTATTTTCATTATTTTCATTATTAATTTTTATATAATTTCTTATAATTTTCTAATAATTAAATGTAATTGTTTACTAGGACTCTTAATAGCACAAGTTATTCAAATGATCCAATTGCGATTGATAATATTGATATTTTGGCGGATTGGGTTTCTGAAGAACCCAATTTGGTTGATGTGAGTGATTTGAATGTGGAAGATGATCTTGGATGGGAAAGTATTGACATGTCATTTGGTGCATTAAATTTGAATGATGATGATGATGAAGCTCCTCTCAATGATGAGGATTTTGTACCAAATGATCGATGGGGTCGGTCTTGATTCAGCGTGTATCCGCCCATTGACGATTGAACTTCGTGTTTTATTTTCCTCTTCTTTTAATTTTACTTGTATTTGATCATTGATGTTTATGTTAAATTATATGTATGTAATGTAAATGTAATATTTTTGTTTCAGTTCAACTTCTACTTGATTGCTTATTCGTCATCAACCTTTTGTAATATTTATTATTCTTTTTATCGGATGTTTTGAATCTTTTGATGTAAATATGTAATATTATTTATTATAATGATGAAATTGTATGATTGTAATATTTTAAATGCTTTGTATTATTCTTAGTTTTATAATTGTATGATGATGATTGTCTTTATTTATATTAATTGAGGTTATTATTTATATGTAAAATATTTAAAATTATTGTTATTTCAAATTAATTGTCATTATTATTTATTATTAAGATTTTTAAAATATGGTTAATGTAAATGTAAACTAGTAAAGTATCTGAGACAGTTGTATAATATGTCAATATAGACTATTTTGCAATTTTTCAAAAGTTTAGGGACTATTTTATAAATTTAAAAAATATCCCGAACGGCATCGATAATCTACCGACCGGTATCGACAGCCTTCGTTCGAGCCCAATCCGCATCGAGTCCGATGCGGTATTCATAACATTGGATCGTGGGAGATTTTGGATGATTTAGCGATGACTGTGAGTTAAAAGTTGCAGTGAAACCCAACATCTAAAGATAGTGGAGATCTTCGCGGATAAGGATGTTAGTGTTCTAGATAAATGTAAACTCTATCTTATGTTATCTTGTTAGATTCTATCTTATTAGTTAGAGTCCTATTTGGATGGAATGTCATTCAATTGGTTCATGCAATCTTTTCTGATAGGGATAGGTGTGATCTTAGGTAGTACAGATTTAGTGAAAATATAGGACTCCAAGTTAGGATGCCTATATATAGATCATTCGAGCTTTGTTCTTCTTATTCAATCAGATAGTATATAAAGGGAAGTATATAAAGTTGGTCTTTTGACCGTATCTCTATGTGTTTTCTTGTTGCCTATATTCTTATTGCTTTTATAGCATTGTTTCTTCGAGTGTGTGCGAGGTAAACACTTCGAGGGTGGGGAAGGTGAGTCTTGCTTTAATGGATCTAAGTGAGATTGTCATACAAAGGAGGTGAGCGAGTAACTTCGGGTGTAAGTTCGAGTCTCCAAGGTTACCTTTGTAACACCGTACATGTTGATTTTTCTGATTTGATGATCAAAACGTCATAAGAGGTTATAAAAATAATTTTGAAGTTGAAAGATCAACTAAAATGTGTATGTGATGAGAACAGAAAAATTTGGAGAAATGATTATATAAATACTCTGTTTTTCTTCCTCACTAGTCACATACGGGTTTATATTGGAAAGATTTAGGGATGAGTTATGGATATCAAAGTACCATAGGATTGAGGTTGTGATTCAAAGAATTGATGAGCGATTAAGTTATGAAATGAAAATGAGCTTACGATATGAAATTGGTAAACTACCCGGGATTGTCATTGAGCATGCATTATACTTAGCCCATATACACAGTTGTGCATGAATAAATGCTTATAATTGTGTCATTATTAATGAGTGTGCAATGTGTGTCTTGCATAAATGGGTTGTGCAGGTTAGGTGTTTGCATTCAGGTGTTTCCAGAATTTGGAAGTCAATACTAATCTGGAGCGTATTGTGAGTAGACCTAGATGACCTCATTTTATTGTTTGTTTTGTTTGAATTTTTGTATTGATTGATTGTGTTGGTTTCTGGACAAAAGGTTCGATGATGTGATGAATTGATTGGGATATTGAAGTTTTACTTGTATGTGAATGAGATGAACTAAGTGTATATAATTTGATGATAAATGTGTTTTAAATGAGCATTTGCATGTAAGTGAAAATGTGATTCTTAACTTAATGTTGAATGTCGGACTAAGGTCCGATGATATGGGAAAGGGATTGAATGGGGTTATGCAAATGTGATTGATGCATTCCATTTTATGAATGCGTGAAAGATAATGGCAGTTGTGACTAGAGTAGCCACCGATCATAGATTAAAGTTCAACGAGTGAAAATAATTCTTGACCTCAAAAGTGATTAAAAGCTTAAGGCTCACTATATAAAATGAGCCTGTATCCCCAAGCGGATAAGGGACAGTCAGTAATGAGCTTGGTATCCAATAGATACGAGACAGTTTAGACACTCAGTCACAATAAAGTAACAAATAGAAAGTGGGTCTCATGTGTACTGTATATGTATAATAGGAATGATTAAATTGTATTGAATGTGAAATGATGTGAATGTAAATTATGTATTATATGACTGGGTAAGCCATCGATGATGGTCACTCATTGAGTTCGCAAAATTCACTTAAAATTTGCAATTATTTTTAAGGATCAGAAGAATACCTCGTTAGACAAACGGGAGTATACCTTTAGCATGCAAGTAAGGGATAGAGGTCAGGATCAATTCACGTTTACATTGTATTTCTTTATTTTTGTATTGAATTGTATATTCCATGATTTTTGTACAATATGTATTTTGAAAAGTTTTGTACAATGTGTATTTGCATTATATTGTAATGGAAAGACATTATGTCTAAAGTGTTTTATATTTGTGAAAGGACCCAAATGGTTATTAAAAGTTTTGTTGATTGTATTGTTATAATTGAAAAGTTTACGAATAAATAGAGACCGAATTGATTATCGATTTTTGCATATTTTGATTGTATTTAAAAAAAGAAAATTTGTATTAAGTTTTGAATGATTAAGTGCTCTAGCATGCTACCCTCGTGGGACACAAACTCGGATACCCCTCAGGATGTTGGGTACGTGTCTTGTGGGAGTGGGGTGCTATAACAAGCCTTTTTAATTCTTGCAAAGTCTCATAGAGATAGAAGCTTACCATGTCTTAGATGTTAATTTTGAGGCCCTTAAAGAATCTTACACAAACTACCTCCTCAATTTCCCTCAAGTCACAACTAATCATCAAATGCTCGAACTCCATGATGTAATCTTCTACACTCTTGTTGTCTTGTCTAAGACCAAACAATCGATCAAGAAGCCTTTGCCTATATTGGGGCAGCATAAAAGCCTCTTCCATTTCATGTTTCACTTGCTTCCATGTTTGATAACATGTCTTTCCTTCTCTCACTCTTCTTTTCTCCAAATTGTCCCACCATTGTGCAACATAACCCTTCAATTTTAGGGCTACTATCTTCATCTGACTCCCCTCATCAACTTCTTTCAATTCAAAATCCCTCTCTGCACTATAGACCCAATCTTTGAAAGCCTCTGCATCAAGCTTTCCAAAATACTCCAGTATGTCTAATTTGAAATTAAACATGTTGTCATTTTTTAGTGTTGTGGAGTAATCGGTCTATCTTTTCTAACCTGCGACCTTATCTCTCCTCTCCCTCCTAAATTCGGTCCTCCTATGTTGGTGTGAGAGGTCTCTCCAAATTCATCAAAACTTCCTCATTCTCTAAATAGAACGGCTCTTCAAAGGTAGGATTAGGGTCGGACCTAATTGGGATTCCGGGTGTGTAATTTCTTGGGAAATGACTTAAGGGCGGGAAAGGGGGAGGATTTGGATTTTGGCTTGATGATTTTGGTTGTTTCATGGATTGATAGGCTCTTTCTTTGGCTTTTGAGGCTGCAAGTTCTAGGCGTAAGGCTTTAATGGTGGCGTTAAGAGCATCAACATCTTGGTGCGTCGAATTGATTGGGTGTTTGGATGTATGTTGTGGATTGGGTGTATTTTTGGGTGGGGATGTCAACATGACTTGATGTAGGATCACAACGTGGGCTCTGATAGCAAAATTTGATGGTGTGTGGTCATTTTGGTGGTTGGAATTTGACTGGAGGTGATGGGTGATGATAAGTGAAAGTTTGGTCTAGTTTTGTGTTTCTCATATTAGGAATTAGCAACGGATTATTTTGTAATTTGCGGACAAACTACAAGGAATTTGGGGATGGTTCTAAAGGCAAAATTGTAGAGGAAGAAGTCAGCTACAACTTTGTGAAGAAAGTTTAGTATTTTTATGTGTGTGCAAAAAGTTATGGATGAGATGGTGAAACTGATGAGGAATGATACTGCTTCGGAAAAGGAAGAAAAAAATTGACAAAAAGTGGAAGTTTTTGAAAAACTAACAAACCCTTGTTCTATTTTCGATAAATAGCCAACCCAAGAGCAAAATGACTCTAAATTTGAGAATAATTCTCAGGATTTTTCATTTATAAAATTCTCCTCTTCAAAAGGAAACAAAACATGACTTAAATAAGAAACTTAGCTAAAAGGAAGGTGGAGAACCACATGATTTGGTTTCTCACCTCCTAATGTACTCTTAATGAAACATTCATAAAAAAAACTGTCCATAATTGTCCACTATACATGTATTAATGTGAAAAATTAAGGATAGGAATTAAAAAACACAAAATAAGCATTAAACACATTAAATAGGAAACTTATGAGCAGTGAATTGCTCTTATTGAAAACATGCCATAAGTTGAAATATTATACCTTCTCTTAGCCAAGTCAAGTTATAGGACAACATGTGACTTGATTTTGGTGAGAGCTTTCTCCCCTTTGGGCTCCATTTGGGCTTTAAGATCATCAACTTAACCAAGGAATTAGAGTCCCCAAAAGGTTTCTATAAAGCTTGGTATTGTAGGACAATGTTGAGGCCAACTTCTTCTAATGCTTCATCCTCCTTGGCCGGTTCTTCTTCTTGGGCTCCAAAGCCCATGTTGGACATGTCTTCCAAGGCTTTGTTTGATGGTCCTCCATCATCCTCTCCCTCTTCAATGGCCGAACCTTGTTGATCATTTTGGTCTTCCATTGTGTCTTCAATATAAGCTTTTAAATCACTTACATTGAAAGTGTTAGTAATTTTGTAACCACTTGATAGCTCAATCTTGTATGCATTTGGGCCTATCTTCTGTAGCACTTTGAATGGGCCTTCAACTCTCTCATTGAGTTTGGACTTTCTTTTGGATGGAAATCTTTCCTTTCTCAAGTAAACCCACACTAAATCTCCAACATTGAACTCTACTTCCCTTTTGAGTTTGGCTTGCTTTTTGTACTTGTCATTATGCTTCAAGATATTTGCTTTGACCTTCTCATGGATTTAAGGGCTAATATTGTTCAAAATATTATCTTAACTAGATGTGAGATCTTTCGTATAAGGGCCCATATAGCTAAGGTCTCGCTGCGTAATAAACAGATTCGTTGCGTACCTTCTTTAGTAAGATCCTAAGAAAATGAAATCTTACCTTTATATCTTGGAACGAACCATGTAAAACTAGATTTTTGGATAGCTTTATAGTCGAAGCATTATCACACATCAACTTTGTACCTTCTGTCTACAAATGACCAATTTCTTTTAGTATCCTCCTCATCCAAATGGCTTGATAGGCACATGCAGCAGCTACAACAAACTTAGTTTCTATAGTTGACAAGGTGACTGTAGGTTGCTTTCGAGATGACCAAGCTACTGCTCCTCCGCTCATCATAAACACGTAGCCTGAAGTACTTTTGCTATCCTCTATATCGTCAGCATAATCACTATCTATAAACCAACCAATCACTAGCTCCTCTTTTTTGTAGAGCACACTATAGTTCACAGTTCCTTTTAAGTACCTTAAGACCCTTTTTGCTGCTACAAAGTGTTGTTGTGTAGGACATGCCATGAATCGACTAATAAGACTTACAACAAAAATGAGATCAGGACGAGTGGCTATGAGATACATTAGGCTTCCCACTATCTGCTTGTACTGAGTTGCATCCACCTTTATACCATTTTCATCTTTACTAATCTTTTGTCCTAGAACAATAGGATTACAAACTAAATTGTAATTCTCTATTCCTAATCGGCTCAAAACCTCAGCTGCATACTTCCTTTGGCATATAAATACACCATCAAATCTTTGTATCACCTCAATTTCAAGAAAGAATCTCATTTGACCTAAGTCTGTCATATCAAACTCCTTTTTCACAGAACATTTAAATTCACCCAACAATTCTTCATCATCATTAGTGAATAAAAGATCATCAACATAAATGCTCACAATGAGAAATTTACCTCCCTTTCTCTTGACAAAAGTGTCTGCTCACTGGAACTACTTTAGAATCCTTCCTCGATGAAGTAAGACTCTATTCGACTAAACCAAGCCCTAGATGCCTGTTTTAGTCTGTAAAGGGCCTTTTGCAGCTTGCACACCATTTTTTCACTTCCTTTATTTTCATAACCTTTTGGTTGTTCAATAAAAACATCTTCCTTCAAATCCCCATGTAGGAAAGTCAATTTGACATCTAATTGATAGAGTTTCCAGCCTCTTTGAGTCGCAAAGGCTATGATCATTCTCACCATTTCCATCCTGGCCACAGGTGCAAATACTTATGTATAATCAATTCCATGTTGATGAGTGTAGCCTTTCACCAACAATCTTGCTTTGTATTTTTCAACTTCTCCAAACTCATTTAGCTTGGCTTTATAAATCCATTTTACTCCTATTTTCTTTGCATTTGCTGGTAGTTCCACTAAACATCAGGTTTGATTTTTTTTAATGGATTTGATTTCTTCATCCATGGCCAGTCTCCATTTCAGGCTTTTGACAGCTTCTTCAAAGTCTGCAGGATCAGATATCATCAAAAATGCCATGTTTGCTTCATCTTCTTCAAACAAACCTTTAGTGGAAGTATAATCTGTCGACCATACAAGTGGACGTTGATTTTTGCCCTCCCTTGTTGCCAAGTTTATTACAACAAATGGTGAATTAATTTTGGTCGGTAAATTAATTTAGGCTTCCTCTGTGACTTCTCATTCTTCAGTTATGTTCTCTTTTCAATTTCATTCCTTTCAGTATTGTCCCCCCATTCTAATTCCATTAGTTGTTCTCCTTCAAAATTTGTATTCCAATCCCACTCATAATCTTCTTCGAAAACTACGTCAGGCTTACTATAATTCTTTTGGAAATCGGATCAAACATTCTGTACCTTTTAGATTCTCTACTAACCCCAAATAGTACACAGCTCACACTTTTATCTTTAAGCTTGTTTCTCCAAACATCTAGAATTTGAACATGTCCCACACATCTAAAAACTCAAAATAATCAACTGATGGCTACTCTTTACTCCATGCCTCTTTTGGGATCATATCCTTTATGGCTAGGGTAGGTGATTGATTCAAGACATGAATCGTTCACCTAATTGCCTCTGGCCAGAATGTTTTGGGTACTTTCTTCTCTGTCAACATAACTCTCACCAAGTTCATCACAGTACGATTCTTGCATTCGGTCACTCCATTTTGTTGTGAAGTATAAGTTGTGGTCAATCGTCTCTTCACTCCGTGTTGTTTGCAGAAATCATTGAACTCTGTAGAGTTAAATTCTCGTCCTCTATCTGTTCTTAAGCATTTAATGGGCATTCCAATTTACTTTTCCACAAGTATTTTGAAACATTTAAAGTGATAATTTTTTTATTTTTCTAAAAGAAAATAGGTCCTTGCTTTCCTATAAAGATCATCTATGAATCACAATAAGTACCCCTTTTGACTGCTTGAAGCTGATGTAATCGGATCACAAAGATCTGCATGGATAAGACTCAATTTTTCAGTTGCTCTCCACTGACTTCTTTTAGAACTGGAGTTCGATGTTGCTTGCCTTTCATGCATGCCTCCCAAGTGACACTTGGCGCTACAATTTGCGGCAAACCTATCACCATGTTTTCTTGTATTTCAAAGTATGAAAGCCTTTGTAGCTGAGATGGCCATAACGATAGTGCCAAAGTGTTAACTGATCTATATTGTTGACTTGGACACATCTTTCTTCATTCGTTGTAGTAGGTGGTTCAGCAAGCAAAATAAACATTCGGTTTGCGCTCATAATGGATTCTACCATCTTTCCTCTTTGTGGATGATAAATATTGCACACACCATCTTTAAATAGCATTGATACTTCCTTTTCCTGAAGCTGCCCGACGTTTAAAAGATTATTTTTTGAGTTCAAGTACACAAAACACATCACCAACGGTATAACAAATTCCCTGCAAGAATAGTTTCACAGTTCCTTTCCAGTAGCCTTCATTCTAGTAGTATTTCCAAGCTTGACAGTGTGAGAAAAAGTTGTGTCCAAACTTGCAAACATATCTTAGTTCCCATACATGTGGTTTGAAGATCCAAAATCTAAGAACCACGTGTCACTCCTCTTTGCTTTATGTAATTCTACATAGGCAATTAGCAGTAGCTCATCTTCTTCTTCTAACTCTGCATAATTTGCTTCCTTGTTTAACTTTGGATATTCATATTGAAAATGTCCCAAGTCATGACACCTATAACATTCAACAATTGCTTTGTTGAACGTTGTCCTTCCCTGTCCTTGTCCTTGTCCCCTTCCTTTATAAGGTGCTCTCCCTCTATTGTTCATTCTAGATCAGCCTTCAACCTTCAGAACTTGATCCTCATCATCACTGCTTGTCGTTGAAATTTTTGTTCATGCACCACCAAGGAACTCTGTAATTCATCGATGGACATGTTGTCAGTATCTTTAGATTCTTCAATGAACACGACAACATATGTGAACTTCTTAGTTAGGGTATCTAGGATTTTTTCAACAATCTTTGTGTCAAACATCTCTTCTCCATTGCTCCTCATCTTATTAGAGACCATCATCACTCTTGCAAAATACTCATTATTGGTGTCATCTTTCTTCATTGCGAGAACCTCAAACACTCTTCTTAATGAGTTAAGTAGAGATTTCTTCACCTTTAAATATCCTCCAAACTTTCACTTCATTGAATCCCAAGCAATCTTGGTTGTGCGAATATCTAAGATTTGTTCAAAGACAGTTCGATCAATTGCTTAGAATAAATAATGCTTGAATTGATGATCCTTAGTTCTGGCATCATCAAGCTGTGCCTGTTGTGCATCAATCAGCCTTGTCTCAACCTGTGGTTCTTTAAAGCCGTTCTCCACCAAGCTCTAAAGACCACCTTTTTCCTTGAGAAGATTTTCCATTAGTTCACTCCAATAATCATAATGACTGTCAAAGTGAGGAATCTTCGTTAGAGTCTTGTCTTCACTCATCCTCTCAGTGTTTGATCACCCGAAGTTTGCTACTTCTTTTTTTACAATTCCAGTGGGGGCTCTGATACCAACTGTAAAGTTTTAGACAACAAAATAGCTAAAATAGCAACATAAACAATTGGGTTTTTAAGCGGTCATCTTATTAAAGCTACTCTTGGCTTTATATGGCCTTACACTTTTACAAGAAAGAGGGAAACCAGACCACAAATAACGTAAAGTGGTTTAGATAACAGGAATAAAAACGATAGCTAAAAACTCTAACAACCCAAAAGAATTGGTCATTATTCAATAGTCCTTGACTTAAATAAATTCTTCTAACAATGCTTCTGGTAGATGGACAGTGGCCTTCACTGCACATCTTGAAATTTGTTTCAATATAGTAGCGAAACAACATGCTTTACGGATGGGTTTGGTTCCAGCTTAAAAAAAGAGTTTTTGGTAATTTGTGACATTGATGCAAAGGTTGTTTTGGAGTTGATCAATTCTACAAACATCACTTTCCACCTTTTAGAAGCTTTGATAGTAGATCTTGGTTAAAATTGGGAAGGCAGTTTTTATCATACATTGCGTGAAGTCAATTTTTGTGCAAGTGTATAATCTAAGATGGGTTATGACTTGGAGGTAAATTATGAAATTTTAAGAATGCCACCAACAACTTAGTCTTCGCACTGCATTTTAAACTAGGATAATTTTCTTTATTGTCAGTTTATTTCTTTCCTCGTTCACCCAAAAAAACAAAAGATAACACTTGTACATGGCTAGCGACTGCAAATTCCTAAAAAATGGTCCACACTCCACAACCTAGCAATGTTGTTGTAAGTGGGAAGACCAAATGTATAAACAAATACAAACATCCCGATTAGTGTCATTGTAATCTAACACTCATGTGGGTTTGTTGACGACTCATGTGGATAAAATGACATCGTTTGTCAAATTTTAATAAAGCTTCTACTTCTAAAGCGTTGGCCCAAAATGTCAATCTTAAATTCGACGAACCAACATAGGCGACTCAATTCTGCCAATCCATGGACATTCTGCAAAAATTAAAAAGGAAATAAATCTTTTAATTAACCTAAACAACTGTTACGAATCTATCGTAGCCACTTGAGCAAATTCAGGAAGTGAAATTGTTCCTTTTATGCAAGACCAACCTTATTTTATTATTACCTGACCACAAATTTTGTTGGGATCTATTGAAATTTGTAACTGTGTATAAATAATATAGGATTGGTCTTGAAAAAAGTAACGGAAGAATTGGTCCCCAAATTGAGTCCCTTAATCATCATGTGTTACCTATGCTTTCAGTAAAGAGTAACGATTTGACATGTGGTTTAGAATATGCTTCCTTCTTTTCTTTGCCAACCTGAGGGTGGGCCGAATTATCCTGGTAAGCTTGACTGCGAGAAAGAACATCCGTCAGTCACTACCTTAACCAGATATATATTTATATAGCGAATTTCTTGCTTTGTTTTAATTTGACCGTAAGATTATTCAAAAACGGCTATCTTGCCATTTCCCGAAGTCGAGAGCATGGTGGCACTCCCAAGAAACTTGTCTTTGCGCTTTCTGACAGGTAATCTGTGTGTTCTGTTAATAAAACACGGGAGACATTGATCATGACTTGGATCAAGAAAGAGAACTAAAACGTCACATGCATTATTAATGTAAGTAACCTGACAATCCTTCCAGTGCCAGAGACCAATGAACTATTCTGATCGGCGGCGAAGCATTTACGGCAAACAAGAATTATAAAAACAGTAGTATATAATTGGATCCTTTAAGAACATCAATATGAAAGTTGATATTTTAGAAGTAAAAAGATAGGTTATACTTATATTTATATTTATATTGGATGATTATTAATTACATATATTCATTAAAATATATGTTGATTTGGATACTTTCTGCCTCTTATAGATAACGACATACGTACGTAGTGGATAACAATGTAAGAACTTACATAATCGACATTTATAAGCACATAGCAATCAAACTACATCACATCCTTTTTAAAGACACCTCATACGGCGCCAAAGTCCATAAAAACTCTCACTCATCGCTAACTAAAGTTCAAATGGAACATATCCTAAAATTTGCCTACTTTCTATTTTCAGTTAACGTATCAATGCCTTGAAGAATTTTTATTATGCTGAAGTTATCATAAATATGACTAGTAATATGTATTGCATGTGATTCTTAGCTGTTTCGTTTGTCCCGACGCATGACCATTGACCAGTATTCCTTTGATGGTCCCGGAATACATGCTAGAGATAGACTACTAGTTACTATCTTGTTGTGTGAAATTCAAATTTTATATTTATTATTATTAATTTTATCAATTAATTTTATTTTATATTTATGATTAAGAGAAGAAGTGGAAGAATTATAAAGTTGTTTTGGATAAAATAGTAATTCTTGGAATAGGTAAAATAGGTATGGACTAAAAGTAGCTATTCCTCAAAGTTACAAATTACATATTCTTGATGATTAGCTATTCGGTGTTTGTTTCTAACCAAACACATATTTAAGGAATGGAATAAAATATACTAGGAATAGAATAACTATTCCTTTAAACCAAACAGGCTATTAGTTCTTCACGTTCGAATTTTATTTACCTCACTATTGAAGTGTTTTAACATAATTAAGATAAGATTAGAAAATATATTTATTATTTATCTCTGCATAAATAATTAATTAGAAATTTTAAATAAATTTAACTAACTATGAATGAGTAATTTATTTTTTATTTTCATTCATAAAATTGTTTAAATAATGTTAATTAAGTCCATAAAATCTCTTAATACTTTCTTATGAATGAGAATTTTAATATTTATAAATTTTACTCCAATATATGTGAAGTTATAATAACTAATTATAATAATTTTATTAGATGTTTTCATCACATATTTAATAAATAATCGTCTCATATTAATATGATATTATTTTTACTACAATTCAACTAACTTAATTAAATTATTTATTAAATTGTTCAAGTGAATCAAATTTTAAAATTTTAATTTTAAAATTAATAATTAATAAGAATTCAACAATAATGCACTCTGAGTTTAAGTTTTAACTCCTCTTTGCATATTTCTGGAGCCACCATCTAATTACTAATCCGCAAGATTGCATTATTACATAGTCAATTCTAAGAGAAATAGAAAACGTACCTTAACGGGTAATTTGAAAAGTATATTGACTTCAAATGGAAAATATTATCTCGTTCTAAAAATTGTTATCATTGGTATGAATTTCATTCCTTACCAGCCTAAAATTGGTACAAAATTTTAAATTTTGGTATCGGTTTTAAATATCGATCGGTACCAGCTGATATTTAAAATTTTAAAAATTTAAGAGATTTTTTTGTAAATTTTTTTAAAATTTTCAAAATCTTCCTCCCTCTCCTACCTCTCCTTCTCCTTTTTTCAATGTTTTAAAATAATAATAAATATTTATTACTAATAATAATTATAAATTAAATAAACTTAAAATAAAATATTTTAATTTTAATTACTAATAAATTATTTTATTTAAATATATTTTAAATTTAATTATATTTATTAATAATTATTAAATTAATTTTATATATTAAATTAAAATTGTGATTATGTCTAATTAAATATAATATAAAATGGAATGTGAAATAAATAACAATTATAAAAATAATTCAAAATTTTGTCAAAATACAAAATTTGAATTATTTTTATTATTTTCTAATAAATTCTTATATTTAGATAATTATTATATATAGATATATATTATATATAGATAATTATTATATATAAAAATAACTAGAATATAATAAAGATATATATATATATATTAAAATGGACAAGATATAAAAAAGTTAAATTAAATAAACAACAACTATATAATATAATAATGAACTATTTTGTATTTTTTAAATTAAGAACTATTTTATAAATTTAAAATTATCTGAAATAATATCTAATATTAATCAATATTAATATAGTATTATTCCATAACTTAATGTGATATCAAACCTCGTACAAAATTCATATCATTTATTGTTATATATCAAAAAAAACAATTGTTTTATGTTTGAATATGTACTTTAAAATGAATTGGCACGTGAGGATATACGAGAAAATGGATACAAAAATGAGGCCTACTTATTAATTGTTAGCTAAAAATGGCATAAGTGTAGAACACTGTCTGATCTGGAACTAGGGATGGCAATGGGTAGGATTCGGTTCGGGTTTTACTCAACTCATATCTATATTCATTTTTTATGACTAAACTCATATCCATATCCATATCCATATCCATATCCATCAGTTTTTACGATTTACTACCCATATTCAAATCTATTGGGTTATTCGGGTTTTTTGATATCCATCGGGTTGTATAACATATAAAAATATAACTTCTAAATTGAAAATATGGAGAGCAAATTTTTGCGAACGCTCTAAATCAAAATTAACTTAATAATAATAAGTCAAGATTTTGATTTGTATGTCTTAAAAAACTATAAAATTGGAATAATAAAATCATAATGTCTAAAGTGCAAAGATAAGTAGACAACATATGTTTTCATAACCAATAACTAAAAAAATTGAAACATCCAAAACTTCAAACTGTCTTTACATGAACTCCACAACATTCAAAACTTCATCTCCATATCATTTACATTATTATCATCCTATAAGAAAATAAAATATGTTAACAAATAGAGTCAAATTATAAGTAAATTTAATATTTTAAGTAAAATAAATAAATGATGAGAAATAAAATGAATTACCAAATCAATCATTTCACGGTTCCTCTTCGCTTGCATCAAGATCTTCAAAGATCAAGCAATCGATATGAACTTTGTAAAGCAGAATCTATAAGGAAAATTCAATATGAAAATTGTACATATAAGAAGTTTCAAATACAAATGTTGCAAATATCAATAAGGAAATATGTATTACCCGAATAATCTCCAAGAATCCAATTTTGCAAGCACATCAATGCTTCAACAGTATTAGCATGAAGTCTTGAGTGATGTGGACTAAGAACCCTACCACCCATGCTAAATGCACTTTTTGAAGCAACTGTAGAAATAGGTATTGATAAAATATCTCGGGCAATCATCCTTAGTGTTGGATACTTGAATTCTTGTTTCCAGTAAGCCAAAATGTCAAAATAATTATTTTCAGACATTGTATCTTCCTCCAAATAATGGTCCAGTTCAGATATTAAGTTTACTCTTCTTTTCTTTGATTTTTTATACATGGAAAAATTATCGCTATCTCCACAATTTGCTTGATGTTTTCCAATATGGGTAGCCTCACATGAAGACGATGAAACAACTGAATTACTATATGTTGTAGAGTTCCTTATATCCAAAGCATATTTGTCCTGATATTCTAACAGTAGTTCATAAAGCAAGCTCTTCACCCTCTCAATCTCAATATTAGCTTTACTTCCATAAATATCACTAAAATAGAACTCAACGCAATCTATCTTATTTCTTGGGTCCAAAACAGAAGCAATAGCTAGCATTCTATTCACATTAAACCAATATGCATCGTACTTTTCAACCACATTTAATGCCATAGTTCTAACAATATCACAATCATACGACATCCACTTAAATAACTTCAACTTAATTTCACAAACATGCCGAAAGAACAAGTTCACAGTGGGGTATTTTCTACCAGAAAAAAGTTCTGTTACCTTGTAAAATATTCTCAATTTGTCACAAAAAATATTCGCCAACTTCCAATCTTCATCACTGGGCAAAGTAAACTTTAGTCGACTATTCAAACGTTCCAACCTCTTGAAAACACCTTCATATGGCAAAGCTGTCTCAAGCATCAAATAAGTAGAATTCCACCTTGTCTTACAATCAAGAATCAATTTTTTAGAAGATGAAACTTTCAAAAACTTAGCTTCATCCTCAAACTTCTTGATCCTTTTAGGAGTTGATGCCCAAAATGAAATACAATCACGAATTCTTTCTAACCCTTCACCCATGAAATCCAATCCATACTTGACAATCAAATTTAATATATGAGCGCTACATCGCATATGCAAAATTTTCCATTTAATATAAGAGAATTGGCATCAAGCTTCTCATGTAGAAGGTTCATCATTGCATCATTTGTTTTACAATTATCCACAACCACAGAAGAAATCTTGGTTTTTAGGCTAAACTCATACAAACACTCCTCTAAAAATTTCAATAGAGTCTCCTTTGTATGTGGGCATGGCACAAATATAAACCTATAAAATAAAATGATAAAAAATTTATTACAACTTAAATATAGAACACATAATGGTTCTCTAAGTAATTAATATTCAACATGTATAAAGGAACTAATTACTAAACATGCAAATTACTATATCTATATATGGTAACCAAGATAAAGATTAAACAAAGTATTTGCATAAGTAAAACATGTTAAATCTAAGAAAATTAATTACCTTAGAATTCAATTTCTTAGAACCCAATCTCCATCAATGAAGTGTCCGGTCACAACCATGTATCCTTTTTTTTATTGGAAGCTGTCCACATGTCTGTAGTGATAGCAATCCTGGACCTATGATCCTCCAACATTTTTTTCAAGTTTGATTTTTCACTTATTTTTTTTTTAAGATATCATTTCTCAATGTATTACGAGATATCATCCTAAATTCATTGCTTAAACTCGCTACAAATCTTCTGAAACCAATGTGATCAACCATTGACAAAGGATACTCATGCATTACAATCATATTAACTAACTCTCTTCTTGAGAACTGCTGGCTAAATTTGTAGGTTTGCAATGTTTTTTTCTCATCAAACTTAGTCCCATTCCCAATTAATAATGTTTTCTGGCCTCTAACAAGTATTAAATGTTTCTTTGGACAATACTTGTTCAAATGCTCACGCAGATGTGAAGTCCCGTTCGTACCTTTAGCAGAAAGCTTCCCTTTGCAATGCTTACACTCAGCCTTATCAACACCTTTCACAGTCACCAAATTAAACTCTAGCCACACAAGAGAAGTACGCTTCTTGCTTTTAGTTGCACCATGATCACGCAATTCTATAGCTGCAATCTCCTCTTCTTCATGAGGTGGTGGACTAAAGAGATTCTCAACTCCTTCCATCGGTTCCACACTAGCTGGATTTTTGATAAGCAAACGACATACAGTCACGGAACAATCCAATGGAATTAGCTGGATTTAAACAAGTATAGGTGTTAGTTGGATTTAAACAAGTGTAACTGGTTGATGACATTATAAATAATAAATAGTATTAGAAATAATAAATAGTATTCGATGATATCGGTAGTCGATAGACAACGTTGAATGTAGGAAATAGGAATGCAGAAATAACTTGTAATTTTAAAATAGACACAAACGTATTGTAATTGTAACAAGTGCAATACCGCCAGCCACAAAGGGATTACCTCACAGCCTCACACCAGCCTCACAACAGTGATGTGGCTTAAATAACGTGTAGGGACTTGCGTTAACGTGTATAGCTCTGCAAGTGGGAATGTCGTATGCGAGACGACCTTGTGCGTGCGAGTTGCGAGCTGTGACTTGCAAGTGACGATGACGACCTTGTGCGTATGAAGACTGATGACTCATAACTTGATGGTTGCGTTAATCACATGCAACGTAACAGAGCTTTATTGACTGGCAGTGTTGCAGTGACGAGTAACCTGAGACTTGAGAGTTGAGAGTTGTGGCTGGAGACTTGAGAGTTGAGACGACAGCGGCTAGGAGTTGGAACTTGGAATGTTCGAGACAAGGCTGACGGCTGACCTGTTAAAGGAACTTGGAAGTTGAACGTTTACGTCGATTAATTAGGAATTTTTTGTTAGGTTTTGTTGTATCTAATTTATTTATTTCCTTCAGTTCAGTGATTTCTTAGTATTTACGTTTCTTTTAATAACGATGGTAAGATGCAAACAATTATATATGTACCAATTAATATTGCTATTTGAAAAAAAAATATTGATATTTGAAAACGAATCGGGTATGGGTATCCATCGGTTCGGATTTTTACTAGACCCATATCCATATCCATTTTTTAACATCCATTTAAAATTTATTTTTTATCATCCATATCTATTTTTTAGGGTCGGGTAGTACGGATATGGATCGGGTTGAAAACCCATTGCCATCCCTATCTGGAACAGTAGACAGTGACAATCGGCACCGCTGAGTCCCTCGTGTGAAAGTTGTTTGTCATGCGACTGACTTGTTGCAGCTTCCTTGGGCACATGGTCCCGAATCTGAGGCCTGAGCTGCTTTTATTTTTGGGAAGTGTTTGCAAAACCTTATTAGTTTTTTTTGTTTATTAGATAAGACTAATATAATATAGCTCAATGTATTATTCATATTAATAAAAAATTTAATGCTAAATTATTTTATTTTATTTTTATTATATAATTTTTATTAGAATTATAAATTTAATTTTATGAAATTAAATATTTAAAATATAAATTCTAATAGGAATATTTAAAGAAATATTAAAATATAATACTCAAGTTCTTGCAATTTTTTTAAATCGTGTTCTCTTAAGTCATTTAATGTATAAATAATTATAATTAAATAACTAATTTTAACCAACATTTTAAATAAATAACTAATATTATTTGCTGGTTAAATCAACTACTAATATATTTTATTGTTAACTAACTATCGATAAAATAACTAATAGCTAATATAATTCGCTAATTATCAACCCGAAACAAGTTTCAAACTTAGTTAATTCTTCAAGTGTTGCATTTAAAATAATTAATTACTCCTTCTTATCCAAAATAAGTGTCGTTTTAGAGAGATACACACTTATTAAGAAAGCTAGTGAAATGTTTGATATACCCTTATTAATTACACGTTGAATTGCCTTGAAAATGTAATCTGTATAATTAAGATGTGAGATAAATTAAAAGATAATTATAGAAATAAAATTATAAACATACATTAAAAATCGTAAACGATACTTATTTTGAATAATTAAAATTATGCTAAAATGACAATACAATTATTTTAAACAAGAAAGAGTGGTAAATTATAACTTGCAATGAGTGATTTTAGGTAACGGTTGCGGTTTCACAGCCATTATAGCGGCAAGTTCGAGTTGGATGCAACATGAGCTGAGAAGGTTCGTTTAATTGGTTTCTTTGTCATTACCTATGGATTGGGTTTGCTACGTTTACTCACATTGCCTTGTTTCATGAAAGGTTTGGTAAATAATTAACAGAGTTACACATTTTAATATATATATATATATATATATATATATATATATATATATATACACACATATACATATATATATTACATAAACTAAAACAAACTTCAAAGAAAAAGGTGCATAGTAGTATAATCAGGTAATGTTCCATGTAAAAAAAGGTCTTTGTTGTTCAACGTTATTAGAATTCTAGTTAAACTATATTAAGGATGTGTGATTAGTAATGGAATCTGTGAGTTTATAACCATTATTGCCCCGCCTCTTGTTCTCTCTCGGCACAAAAACACAGCGGTGACATACCCACTGGCCTGGTTACTGCCGGCGCGAATCCGCAGAGAGTCTACTGAAACACTTCAGTTACAATGGCTTATTTGGAGGTTGAAAGCAAAGAGTCAGTGAAACTGAAACCCGAATTCGACACTACCAACGACGACGACGTTTCTCCCATCGAACAAGTCCGGCTTACGGTGCCAACCCACGACGACCCGAGCCTCCCGGTCTGGACTTTTCGCATGTGGTTTCTGGGCATCCTGTCTTGTGTTGTCCTCGCTTTCCTCAACACTTTCTTCTCCTACCGAACTGAGCCGCTCACAATCTCCATGATCTCTGTGCAAGTTGCGACCCTACCCATCGGTCGGTTCATGGCCAAGGTTCTCCCGAAAACCAAGTTTCAGATTCCGGGTTTCGGGGACAGAGAGTTCTCTCTCAATCCGGGTCCTTTCAACGTGAAGGAACACGTTCTGATATCTATATTCGCTAATGTGGGTGGTAACACCGCGTATGCTATTAGTATCATTGACATAATTAAGGCCTTCTACCACCGGAAGATCTCTTTCTTAGCTAGTTGGCTTCTCGTTAACACTACCCAGGTCACGATTCCGTTGTCTTTTCCTATGCACTGTTTATATTTCTTATATAAGTCAAAATCCGCTAATGAAACTTTTTTTCCCCTTTCACAGGTTCTGGGATACGGATGGGCCGGCATTATGAGGAAATACGTGGTGGAGCCGGCGCAGATGTGGTGGCCGAGCAGCTTGGTTCAGGTTTCTCTTTTCAGGTACCAACTAGTTGTTCATATAAAACAGAGTTATTGTCCCGTTGTTCATCTTATTCATATATTCCCCACGCTCTTGGATATTGTGATAATAACTAGTTGATGCCGTCTCCTAACTCTTTGCATTACAACAACAGGAAATAAAAAACAAAACAATTACTAATTAAAGATGGCGGCATTGTTTGTTCTCACTTTTGAGAAAAATATACTCCCTCAATTTTGACCGTGATTTTATTATTTGAATTTTATGATTTTAAGATATACAAAATCAAGATCTTAACTTATTATTATTAAAGCAATTTTGATTTGTGAGAACATTCGTAAAAATTTGCTATTTATACTTTCTTCATTATTTTATCGCCTTTTATCATAGTTATATTTAATATGCTGATATAGAATCGATGGATATTTAAAATTCTGAACAATCTAATAGATTTAGATATAGATAAGAATACAAATAAAATTAAAGCAATTTTAATTTGAGCATTCAGTAAAATTTGATAGATTTTAAGTAGATAATGAATTGAGTCATAGAAAAATATATATGAATATGGATAGAATAATGTTAATGAACCAAATCCTACTAATTGTCATCTCTAATTGAGTATATTATAATTATTTAACCTTATTTTAGTTTTTAAAATATGTGAATTATAAAGTAAGAAAGTTGCAAATTTGTTATATTTATGTTTGGTATAACAAATTAAAAAAGTGTCAACATTTTTAAAATTTTAATAAATTATTTAAATTTAAAAATTGATAATTTAATTTAATTTGTTAATTTCAATTAATACTTTGACAAATTCTACAGCGCTTTGCACGAGAAGGACAGCCAACGAATGTCACGAGGCAAGTTCTTCTTGATCGCTCTCGTGTGTAGTTTCTCTTGGTATGTGTTTCCGGGCTACCTCGTCCCAACTCTTTCGGCATTCTCATGGGTCTGCTGGGCATTTCCCAAGTCAGTTACGGCCCATCAGATCGGGTCGGGCATGCGAGGACTAGGCCTGGGAGCTTTTGCGCTTGACTGGTCCGTCATTGCCTCATTCCTTGGCAGTCCTCTGATCACCCCATTCTTCGCCATCGCCAATGTCGTCGTCGGCTATATTGCACTCATCTACATTATCATTCCACTAGCTTACTGGGGTTTCAACCTGTACGGGGCAAGGAAGTTCCCGATCTTCTCCTCGCACTTGTTCAACTACAAAGGAGAAATTTACGACGTTAACTCCATTGTTAATGACCGTTTCGAGATTGACATGCCGGCGTATCTGAAGCAGGGTCCAATTCATCTAAGCGTGTTCTTCGCACTTACTTATGGGATTGGTTTTGCAGCCATTGTTGCCACCTTAACTCACGTGGCTTTGTTTCATGGCAAGTAAGTGAAGGGGATAACACTCTCTGTTTCGATCTTTATCGAGGTCTCTCAACAGAGTCGATTATGTATATTTATGAACTAATATGCCATTGTTCTAACAGGGAGATATATGAGCAGTACCGGGCAAGCAAAGGGGCAAAACAAGATATTCATACTAGACTAATGAAGAAGTATGAGCCGATACCTGGCTGGTGGTTCCACTCGATTCTTGTAGCGGCATTAGTCCTTTCTCTTTTACTATGCATTCTCATGAGAAACGAGGTCCAAATGCCATGGTGGGGACTACTTTTTGCTGCTAGCCTGGCGCTGATATTTACCCTTCCAATTAGCATTATAACCGCAACGACCAATGTGGTAAGAACTTGAAGAAATGATAAAAGCTCGTAAAGAACTGTGTGATAAGTTTGTTCTTTACTTTACACCACCTTGACGTACTTTCCTGTTGGTTTTCCGCAGTCACCAGGACTCAATATTATCACAGAGTATATTATGGGTATTATTTACCCTGGTAGACCAATAGCTAACGTCTGCTTCAAGACCTATGGATACATAAGCATGGTTCAAGCGGTAACCTTCCTCAGCGATTTCAAGCTAGGCCACTATATGAAAATTCCACCGAGATCCATGTTTATAGTCCAGGTAGGTCTACTCGCATATTTTTCTTCTCACCCTATGTAGGGATAAAATAAGGTAAACAGAAAGAGGTTGAAGTAAGGCATGTCTACTTGCATATTTCTTCTCACCCTATATAGGGATAAAATAAGGTAAACAGAAAAGAAATTGCAGTTTATGGCATTGAGACACTTCCAGTGATTAAATTGGCTTCATCACCCCAAGTGTTCATTGTTTTGATTATGTAATCAAGTAGTAAACTGGGTAGAGCTTATTTTAATTCCAATTTCTCTGTTTAAATATCTATACTGGTTCAATCTTCCTAACATATTCTTTTTCCACCGAAAGTGCATCGGAACTGTAATAGCTTCATCACTGAACACAGCAGTAGCATGGTGGTTGTTGACTTCCATTGAGCATATATGCAATGATCAACTACTCCCTCCTAACAGTCCTTGGACATGTCCTGGTGATAACGTCTTCTTTGATGCATCTGTCATCTGGGGTTTGGTTGGACCTAAACGAATATTTGGTAGTCTTGGCAACTACGCTGCCCTTAACTGGTTCTTCCTCGGAGGTGTATTAGGACCTCTTTTGGTATGGCTACTGCACAAAGCCTTTCCTAAGCAGAAATGGATTCCAATGATCAACCTTCCCGTACTTCTGGGAGCAACAGCCGCAATGCCACCGGCTACAACTGTGAACTTCAACTGCTGGATTGTGGTCGGAGTAATCTTCAACTACTTCGTATTTAGGTACCACAAAGGTTGGTGGCAGAGATACAACTATGTTCTTTCTGCAGCTTTGGATGCTGGATTGGCCTTCATGGGTGTTCTTCTTTTCTTCTCTTTGACAATGGAGGAAAAGTCCATAGCTTGGTGGGGTGTTGAAGAGCACTGTCCCCTAGCCAAATGCCCAACTGCCAAAGGAATTGTTGTTGACGGTTGCCCTGTTTATTAGTTTAGCTTTCCCACACTTGATTATTTCCATATTCATTTTATTACTACTTGTCAATATAAAAATGTTCTAATATCATAGATTGTAAGGCAATTCAGATTTGATATTCCAAAATAGCAACACAAGATTCATTTCTAAAACCATAAAAGGATATTCATTATATATAAATAGACACTATTGTGTAATTAAGAATCATCCTTTTTTGCCAATAAAATGTTAACCACTTTTTTCCTTTCCTTTCCCTTCTCTGTAAATTTCTTTATTCTTAACATGGTATCAGAGCTTCGGTGACGTTTTCCTTCTAAATTTTCCTAATCATGACGACAATCGATTTCATCCATCCCCTCTACCTTCATGCTTCCAATACTCCCGGAACTATTCTCGTCTCTCACCAGCTCACCGGTGAAGATTCTTATTGCGTATGGAGCAGATCTATGAAGATCGCTCTCCTGGCTAAGAACAAGCTGGGATTCATCGATGGTTCTTCCTCTAAGGCTGATTGGTCGACAAATCTTCATCATCAATGGGATCGTTGCAACGCCAGCGTTCTTTCTTGAATTTTGAACACCGTTTCCCCCAATCTCAGAGCAGGGATCGTGTTTGCTTCCAGTGCTTTGTTGGTTTGGGCGGATCTCAAAGAACGATTCGATAAAATTGATGGTTCACGGATCTATTACCTTCATCAACAAATCTCTTCTCACACTCAAGGTACCTTATCAATCTCGGATTATTTCACCAAGCTTCGCTTGTTTTGGGACGAGTATGATAGACTTGTGCCTTTTTTCGCCTGTGATTGTGTCGTTTCTCGTCAAAACAATGCTCATATCAGTCAACAGCGTCTCTTTCAGTTGTTACTTGGTTTGAATGAGTCCTATGCAGCTGTTCGTAGTCAAATACTCTTGATGCAGCCTCTTCCTACCGTTAATCAAGCTTACTCCATGTTGACCCGTGGTGAATCTCAGCAAGCCATGGTTTCCACCCTTGTCACTGTTCCTGAACCAATTGCTCTTTACTCCGTCATCGCTGCTACAGTCACATCCACCCCAAAACCACCTAGGTTTAATGGTGAATGTAATCACTGTCACATGAAAGGTCATAAACATGAACATTGTTATCGATTGAATGGCTTTCCTACGGACTTCAAGTTCACCAAGAAGAAGCACTCTGCAAACAATGTCACGGCTGCAACCTCCTCTGAGCAGGCTTCCAAATCAACTCAAGGACCCACTCTCACTAATGACCAGTATCAGCAACTCCTTTAACTTTTACAACGTGAACTATCTGCTTCTGTCTCCGGCTCTGTCACTGATTCTGTGAATATGGCAGGTATGGCTTCTGTTAGCAATACACCACGGTTAGGCTGGATCCTTGATACCATATGACATTTGACCTTAATTGTTTGGATTCATCTGTTGTATCGCCGTCACGACTCTTTGTTCATTTGCCAAATGGTAAAACTGCCTCAGTCACTCATCATGGTTCTCATACCCTTTTTTCCAATCATACAGTATCAAATGTGTTTCACATTTCAGATTTTCAATATAACTTGCTCTCTATTTCTCAACTTACCAAACAATTGAATTACTGTGTTTCTTTCTATCCTTGTATTTTACAGGATCTTTGCAGTGGCAAGATGATAGGGACTGGTAAAGAACATGGAGGCCTCTATTTCCTGTTGCCAGTCTCTACCACCACTACAGTCTCTACCAGCACCATTTCCTTACCTTCACCAAATGCTCTACATCCACCTACATCCAGCTCATCATCTTCAATGACCACAAGACTGCTTTTACCTTCTTCTAGCACATTTGTTTCTTCTTTTTAATCAACACATAGTTCATCTACTGTATGGCATGCCAGACTTGGCCACCCTTCTGTATTGAAGATGAAAAAGATCAATGAATTACAAAGTGTTTTACCTAAGTCACGGTCTTTATCTTCTTGTCCTGTTTGTCCTTTAGCTAAACAGTCTAAGTTGTCATTTCCAGATCGACTCACTAAAACTTCATTTGCTTTTTAATTAATTCACATTGATTTGTGGGGGCCTTATCGAATTTCAACACATAGTGGCCATAGAAATTTTTTGACAATTGTGGATGATTACACCCGTATGCATGGCTTTACCTGCTAAAAACCAAGCATGATACACCTGAGACTTTAAAACAATTCATAGCAATGGTTCATAATCAGTTTTCTGTTACCATCAAGTGCATTAGAAGTGATAATGGCACTGAATTCTTTAACAAAGTCTGCACCCCACTCTTTTCTTTCCTCGAATCATTCACAGAGTTCATGTGTTGATACACCTCAAAGAAATGGGGTAGCAGAGAGGAAACACAAACATTTGTTAGAAGTGGCTAGGGCATTAAAGTTTCAAGGCAATTTACCATCCAAATTTTTGGGGAGAGTGTGTCAACACAGCCTGTTACCTTATCAATAGACTACCCTCATCAGTGTTGAACTGGAAAACTCCATATTCTATGTTATATCATACAGCCCCTAGCATACAACACCTAAGGGTCTTTGGTTGTCTTTGCTATGCCACAACACCTCACATCACTGATAAAATTGCACCAAGAGCCATTCCTGCAGTTTTCTTAGGCTATGCACCTACTCAAAAGGGTTATGTCTTGTTCAGTTTAGTCACTAAAAAGTTTTTTGTTAATCGAAATGTCATCTTTCACGAGCATAACTTTCCATTTCATCCAAACCTCAAGATCAGCCTTTGTTAGGCCATAATCACAGATCTTGGTCAACTGGAAGACCATGACTTCGACACTTTCATCCCCACTGCATCAACCTTCTTCACCGCACACACAACCACCACCACCGTAAACATCATCCTCCACCACTACATCCCAATCCTTATTACCTCTGATTTATTGATCAGCTTCAACCACCACCTTCACCTTTGATGAAGCTTCTTTTCCTCCATTATCATCTCCTCCTCGAGAAGATCTTCCGGATTCATCGCACCACCAGCTTGGTTGAAAGATTATCAATGTTCTTTACCATCTTTATCATCTTCATCACTTGCAATTAAAGGTCAAGATCCTCTTGCTTCGTCCTATACTCATTTACCGCTCACACTCAATCCTTTGTAGCTTCCATCACCCAAATACATGAACCCAAACCTATCAGAGGCAATGACTAACAAATGTTGGCGAGGAAGCAATGCAACAGAAATCCAGCACTCTGTGCCAATGAAACATGGAGGTAGTCTTTGCCCTCGTGCAAACGTCCAATTGGTCGCAAATGGGTTTACAGGTGAAGTATCACCAAATGGCACCATAGAAAGGTATAAAGCCATATTAGTGGCCAAAGGTATAACCAGAGAGAAGGTATAGATTTCCAGACACCTTTTCTCCTGCTGCTAAGCATGTCACAATGAGAATAAATCATTGCAATATTGCTATCACAATTGGCCATTGTACCAAATGGACGCTCATAATGCATTTGCAAGGTGATCTCCATGAGGAAGTCTACATGCTTTTCGGAGGATTTGGCAAACTGTGGGGAACAAGGTGCAAAAGGTTGCTCAAATCATTGTATGGGTCGAAGCGAGCTTCAAGACAATGGAATATGAGGCTGTCAGAGGCCCTTATTCAGCATGAATATATTCAAAGTAAGCATGATTATTCAATGTTTACAAAGAATATAGGATCTAGACAAGTTATCATGTTGATTTATGTGGATGATTTGCTTATTATCGAAATGATAGACGTTGATAGATGAACTGAAAACAATGTTTGATAAGAATTTTAGAATGAAAGATCTTGGTACATCAAGTATTTTCTTATATAAGTCTCAAGGTCTAATCTTTGGTATAATGTTAAGTCAGAGGAAATATGCATGAGAATTGGTTAAGGATGTGGGTTTGATAGGTACAAAACCAGTAGCAACTCCCTTGTAACAGAATCTGAAACTGACAACAATTGAATTTGATGAAGCATTACAGTTAGAAAAGAATGATGAAGTCTTAGCAGATGCAAGTGTCTATCAAAGGTTGATTGGTAGATTACTTTACTTAACACACACTAGACCAGACATCTCTTATAGTGTTCAACATCTAAGTCAATTCATGAAAAATCCCAAGAAATCTCATTATGATGCAGCCTTAAGAGTAGCAAAGTATGTGAAGAAAAACATTGGACAGGGTATTTTACTTGCTTTTGGAAGTTTAACAAGGATAGTGGCTTACTGTGATTCAAATTGGGCATCTTGCCCTATGACAAGAAAATCTCTCACTGGATTTTGTGTGAAGCTTGGAAACTCTTTGATTTCTTGAAAAGCAAAGAAGCAGAGCACGATATCCAGATCCTCAGCAGAGGCAGAATATAGAAGCATGGCCTCTCATCGTCTTTGAAATTTGAAGTGGATAGTTGGGTTGATATCAGAATTAAGAATCAAAGATTGCAAGCCTGTGGAGTTATATTGTGATAGTCAGGCAGCAATACAAATAGCAGCGAACCCAGTCTACCATGAACGCACTAAACATATAGAGATAGACTGTCATTTTACAAGAGATAGTATTCAAGAGGGACTGGTAGCAACAAATCATATTTCTACAAAGGAGCAAGTTGCTGACATCTTCACAAAATCATTAAGTGCACAACAACATGGTTACCTGCATTGGGCGTGTTCGATATATACCACCCTCCAACTTGAGGGGAGGTGTTGAGAATGAAATCACAAATTGGTTAACAGAATCAATCTTTTATTTACCAAGTTTGTTACGTTAAAAGTTAGTTTTACAGTGGTGAAATAAGTTGTATAAATAGTCACTATTGTGTAATTGAGAATCATCTTTTTTTGTCAATAAAATGTTAACCACTTTTTTCCTTTCCTTTCCCTTCTCTGTAAATTCCTTTATTCTTAACAGCTCCTGTTCGTCTTCTTATCCAAGGAAGTTTGAATTTGAGAAGAACCCAGCATCAGAAAAGTCCTCGTTCTTCTCGATTTCTTGGAGAGAAGCTCGCTCCATGTATGAGGTTGAGATCATACAATAGAGACGTTAGTTGCTTAGAAACGACGACGACGAACTATTATTATTCGTAAATGGTTGTGGGGTCACTCTTTTCTCAGGGAGAATTTTGGGTGTGTGACAGGAAAAACTTTGATAAAACAAGGCTTATTCCTTCTCGTTTTCTGTTAGTAGAATTTTTCCGTTATCGTTTATCGTTAATGTGTTGCGATCCTAAAAAACCACTAAAATGCATAGAAATGGCGGTATCTAAACCTCGACTTCTATGCACATCTGGAACTGTTTACAATTTCTGGATCAAATTTGCTGATCCATGTCCTACATGGAATTTTTTCATGCTAGGTAACTTAGTTATGTATTCTCAAGTGTGACTTTACAAAGTGCATGATGCTAGAGAATGAGCATCTAATACTTGGAAGCTGGAAAGAACGCTAAGTGCCTAAGTCCTTGGGTACTTGACAAGCTTTGGAATCCTGAATGCAAAGCCGCCAAGTCTTGAGCTAGTCCTAACAAATGTTCGCAGTAGATTCAGAAGGAGAGGAGAAAATTTATTTCAATACCTCGTATGTATTTTAGTGTTCATCTTGCGCTCTTCGATCGCCTCTTTGAGATGCCGAGAACATGTTCGCAAGCCACGAATAGGATGGACGCATGAGGACTCTTGGAAGCTAATGTAGAGCATATCTTCTGACTTGGTACTCGAGGTTTTCACTTGTGACAAACAAGGATCTTACGGGGAAAGAGCCTACGGGACAGGAAGAAACAACACAAAATAGTAATTTTCTTGAGTTCGGCCAACGATTTATTCTGACAGACTTAGTTGGAAAAGGAAAGCAAAAGAATCAGGTATTGACGTCTTAGGACTCCAAAGGAGTTCGAGGAATGGATCAAAAGGAAAGTCACTAGCCACACTTCAACAGACTGAGGTGAACATTCGCAGGCTAGCAATCTTCAAAAAAAGAGATAAGATACTTTCCCTAAAGTTCAACTCCAACCCACGTCAATGGATAAATAGCTAGCAGTTGAAATCAATTCTCATATTATTGTGATAGTCAGGTTATTGCGAAAAGAGAGCAGGCTGCTGAGAAGCGACTCCACCTAATGGAAGAAGTGGAGGAAATCGAGGAGGAGTGTAGGGTCAGGGGGTATAAATGTTGGATATAGAACTAAAACAGAAATATGCAGAAATGGAGATGGGAAAGCTTTGGAGAAATAGAACTGTTATTGCTAAAAAACATGCGGTAAACACAAAGACTCAAGATTCCTATATATGGGATCCAAATACACAACTGACTCCTATAAAAGCTCAACTGAAACATAAATATGGACGATGACTGAAACCTGACTTACTATTGACTAGAGATCACGACAAACATTAATAACAAATTACCAACAAACTAGTTAGGACTTGGTCAAATACTAGGAGAGTGACGCTACAACTTAACCAAGTTGAGTTTTGAAGAAGTCATGCTTTCCGCTAGAAAGTGATTTGGTAAGAACATCAACAACTTGTTATTCTGAATTGCATAATTTCAGCACCACTGCTCCTTTTGAAACCAAGTCTCGAATGAAGTTATGCTTGATTTCTATATGCTTTGTTCTTCCATGGAATGTTGGATTTTTAGTCATTGCTACTGCTGCTTTATTATCACAGAAAATTTCAATTGCTTCTTCCTACTTCTGTTGAAGATCTTCAAGCAATCTCCTCAACTAAACTGCTTGACATGTTGCTGAACTTGCAACAACATATTCTGCCTCAGATGATGATAATGCTATTGTGGCTTGCTTCTTTGAGCTCCATGAGATTGCTCCAGAACCAAGAGAAAAAAAGCTACCAGAAGTGCTTTTACGATCATCCAGAGAACCTGCCCAATCACTATCAGTAAAACCAATTAATTTGAATTTAGACACTTGGGTATTCCAAAATCAATTGTTTTTCTTATACATAATGCAAGATTCTTTTTGTTGTTCCAAGATGGTGCTGTGAAGGATTTTGCATAAACCTTGAGACCACACCAACAGAAAATGAAATATCTAGTCTTGTATGAGTTAAATAAATCAGTCCACTAACTAAACTTCTGAAAGTTCTTGCGTCAGCTGCTGCAGTACCATCTTCAAACTTCAATTTCATATTTACATTCATTGGAGTGGCTGCCACCTTGCAATTCAACATGTTAAACCTCTCAAGAAGCTCAGTAGCGTATTTCTTTTGTGAAATAAAGATTCCATCTTCACCTTGCTGAATTTCCAACCCAAGAAAGTAATGTAGCAATCCCAAATCAGTCATCTCAAACTTTCTCTTCATATGATCTTTAAAATCAGCTACAAGAGAGTGAGATGAACCCATATATATATATATCATATCATCAACATAAAGGCACATAAAAAAGAAGTCATCTTTACCTTCCTTCTTTAAGTAGAGAGTGGGCTCATTTTCACTCCTATTGAAGCCACTCTCACGAAAATAAGAGTCAATCTTGCTGTACCATGTCCTTGGAGCCTGTTTCAATTCGTAAAGAGCTTTTTTTAACTTGTATACTTTCTCTTCTTTTCCACTAACCACAAATCCTTCTGGTTGATAAATGAAAACATCATCTTCTAGTTCTCCATTTAAGAAGGCAGACTTGACATCAAATTGATAAACAACCCACTTCAATTAAACAGCTAACGATAAAAACGTTCTTATCGTTTCAAAGCGAGCAACGGAAGAAAAGGTCTCGTTGTAATCTACACCTTGCTGTTGCGAATACCTCTTTACCACCAGTCTAGCTTTGTGCTTTTGAATACTACCATCAGCGTGATATTTTGTCTTGAATATCCATTTTAATCCAATAGCATTCTTCCCCTCAGGTAAGTTCACCAATTCCCATGTATCATTTTTTCGATAGCCAAAATCTTCTTTCATTCAAAAGACACCATTCCATTTTGCTTATTGCTTCATCAAAACATGTTGATCCGAACATTGCACGTTATAAATCTCACTCAAAGATTTGAACTTTCTTGGAGGAGATCCATCCGATGAAGAAGAGTCGCATCGTTTGGGGCAATAAGACAATCTCCGCCACTTGGAGTTGAGGATGGAGTGGTTGAATTTGAAGTAGAACCTCTACTTCCATTGTTAAGAGTTGAAGACGTTGAAGGCAATGATGATGTTGAATCTACTGCCTTATTTTTCGACACTATCTGCATTTCAAACAAAGAAGATTTCCATCCCATTTCCACTTTGCATCTTCGTCAAAAATCACATCTCTACTAACAATCACTTTGCCATTAACGGGATTAAATAGCCTATATGCTTCGGAATGTTGACGGTAGCCAATAAAGACATATTTTTCATATTTCTCATCAAGCTTACTACGCACTTGAGAATTAATCAAAGCATAGGCAATACTACCAAAAACACGCAAGTGGCTCACCTGAGGCTTTATTCCATTCCAAGCTTTAAACGGAGTCCGATTCAACACCTTTCAGGAGAAATGTTCAAGCAAATAAACTGTTGTTGCAATCGCTTCACTTATAACCGCCGGAAGGCCCTTTCCTTTGAGTAAACTCCTTGCCATCTCCACAACTGTTTGATTCTTCCGTTCAACGACACCATTTTGCTCCGGAGTGTAAGGAGCAGTGAGTTGCCTGCAAATGCCATTTTCCTCGCAAAATGTAGTAAATTCTTTAGATAGAATCTCACCACCTCTTTCTGGACGAAGTATTACTATGCTGCTGCCACTTTGCTTTTCCACCATATCCTTAAACTTCTTAAAACTTTCGTTGTTTCCGATTTGTATTTCAAAAATACACCCAACTCACGCGTTAAAATCATCGTGAATAAAGAAAAATATCGACTTCCACCGATTGATTCAATTCTCATAGGTCCACACAAGTCAGCATGAATTAATTCAAGACAATAAGATGCTCTCCATGCTTTTCCAATAGGAAATGGCTGCCTACACTGCTTCCCATAAATACACCCTTCACACATACTAAACAAATCAATTTTAGGCAGCCCAAATACCATGTTTTTCTGACCCAACACTTTCAGGCCATTGAAATTCAAATGCTCATATCGTAAATGCCACAGTTTAGACTCATTCATCACACTAGTAACCGAAACATGATTGTTTACACACGAAACCTCAAAAGGAAACATTTTGTTCTCAATCATTTGTACATTGACAATATCCTGACCAGATTTTTTATCTTTACCAAGACATGCACCATCATCAAACAAAATTAAATAACCACTAGCCATGAGTTGCCCAACACTTAATAGATTATGTGCCAAACTAGGAACATAGTAAACATTATGAAGATGCTTCACATTACGGTGGCTTGTTGTGACAGCAACCGTACCCTTTCCTTCAATTTGAATTCGGTTATTATCCCCAAGTGTAAGTTGCATCTTCACGGACTCATCAAGATCCCTAAATAGTGATCTCATGTCGGACGTGTGATTTGAACATCCGCTGTCCAAAAACCAAATACCATTTGACATATTAGAAACATGAGAAAAAACCATGAACAACTTACATTCGTCTTCATTTTCTTCTACTTCATTCTCTTCTGCAAAACTTGCTTGATTTTCTTTACTCCAGCAATTTGATGCAATATGCCCAAATTGATGGCAATTGTAACACTGAACTCCTGGCCACCCTCTACCTCGACCTTTGCCACGACCTTTACCATAAAAACCACCTCTGCCACGGCCTCTTACTGCTGATTGTTCAGATTTGTTCCTTAAAGTTGAACTATCCGTTGTCACCTGAAATGCCTTCCCTTCATTCTTTCAAGTGATCTGTTTAGCCTTACTTCATGTGCTTGCAAAGAACGCATTAGCTCATTAAATGAAAAATAGATAAATCCTTAGATTCCTCAATCGCGGCCACCACATGATCAAAATTTGGAGTTAAACTCCTCAAAACTTTTGCAACAACAATTTAATAAGTGATTTGCTCACTGTAGTTGCTCTAAACAAATAATCTTGCACATTTTCATTGTTTTTCATTGCTAACATTTCAAAGTCACGACGAAGATTATGAAATTTCACCATGATTACCTTTGATGAGCCTTGATACTCATTCTTCAAAATCATCCATGCTTCAGTGAAGTAAGTCGCCGCAATTCGAGAAAACAGTTTCATGGATAGCCTGTTGAATAAAAAATAGTGCCTTGGAGTCCTTTTTATTGTCCTTTAATCTTGCCTCTTCATCTGGATCCAGATACCCATTTTCTACCAAGTCCCATAAGTCTTGAGACTTAAATAGAGTTTTCATTTTGATGCTCCAGAATTCATAACTGTCACCTTTGAAAATAGGGATCAAAGGTTGAGATAAGTTGAGAGATACTCCATTAGCTGCCATGACTCTTTAACTTCACAAATACCTTTTGCTTCTATGCCCATATATTTCGAAGGCTCTGATACCACAAAATGTTGGATATAGAACTAAAACAGAAATCTACAGAAACAGAGATGGGAAAGCTTTGGAGAAACAAAACTGTTATTGCTCAAAAACATGCGGTAAACACAAAGACTCAAGATTCCTATATATAGGATCCAAATACACAACTAACTCCTATAAAAGCTCAACTGAAACATAAACATAGACCATGACTGAAACCTGACTTGCTACTGACTAGAGATCACGACCAACATTAATAACAAATTACCAACAAACTAGCTAGGACTTGGTCAAACACTAGGAGAGTGACGCTACAACTTTGGAATCACATTTTAACAATAACTACACTTCCTCCCACCGAACCTCTAAATTTAGAGAAAGGGTCGGGTTGTCTAGAAGATATATATGAACAGAGACATGATGAGAAGCTTGTAACGCCGACATAGGGAGATGTAAACAAGGAAGACCACGCAAGAGGTACAACTTTAACTTCATTGTAGAGTAGCATGTTCATGCATTTATTTCCTTATGTCAATTTTAATATGGAATTGTCAAGGGGCAGGGTTACTAGATTCCATGCCATACTGCATAATTATATTCGTAATTACAAACCGGGTATTTTAGTTTTAATGGGAACCCGAATTAGTGGATCACAAGCTAACAAAGTAGTCCTTTCTTTGGGGTATGATTATTCATTTAGAGTAAAACCCGAAGGCTTTTCTAGAGGGATATAGATGTTATGGACGGATGATTTTGATATCGCAGTAGTAATAACTCATCGCCAAATTATTCGTACCATCGTCAAGTATGGTTCTAGCTCATTCGATTTCATTGTAGTTTACGCTAGCCAGTAAGTATCTTCTCAAACCATTCCCTGGCCAGTTTTAAGATGGGTAGGGTGTTTTATTCACAGACCCCGGCTTGTTAGAGGAGATTTTAATGTTAAAATGGAGATTTCGGATAAAAAGGGTGGAGCCACTTCAGTGCAGGTAGTGGATAAACATTTTAAGGAATGGGTGCATAGGTGTGGACTACATGATTTGGGTTTTGTTGGATCGAAATTTACTTGGCGGTGAAGAATGGTTCAAGCTAGACTGGATAGAGTGTTTGGTTCGATGGCTTGGCTGCAGGATTTTTCTCAAATAGTAAATCATCATTTACCCTTTCTTAGTTCAGACCATAAACCTATGCTGATTCACTTAAAAAACCCAAATCTAAGAATAATACCGGTGTTTCGATTCCAAAATACTTAGCTAACACATGCAGGTTTTGACTAAATGGTAGTAGAGAATTGGATACCAGCAGAAGAGAAGATGAGTAAATCTTTAGCCAAATTCTCCAACCACCTTATGAGATGGAATAAGTTAGTTTTTGGCAATATATTCCATCGAAAAAAAAGACTGCTAGCCCAGTTGGAAGGAATTCAAAGGGCAATGGAGGTCAACAATTTAGTTTCGCTTTTAGTCTGGGAGGAAAATCTGAGTGGAGAACTGATGCAGGTCTTATGTGAGGAGGAAATTTTTTGGTATCAGAGAGCCAGGTGTGAATGGATATCGAAGGGTGATCGGAATACCAAATATTATCACACTATCACTTTATCCAAAAGAAAGAAAATGAAGACAGAGAGGCTCATTGATTCCAATGGGTCACCGATATCTAATCCGGAGAAACTGCGACTACTGGCCAGGACATTTTTGTCCAACTTTATACTAACAAAGACGGGAATAATTTTCAGATTTCAATCTCAAGAGCTTTTCCTTCGCTATCGACGAAAAGGGTTCATGACCTAGCCCTTCCAATCCATGAAACCGAAATCAAGAATGTGATTTTTGACATGAATCCTAATAAAGCTCTTGGAGTAGATGGTTTCAATGAATTATTTTTTCAAAATATGGGGGAAGGTGAGGTTAGAAGTGGTGGCTTATACAAAAAGTATTCCATCTGGAATGATGGAAAAAGGATTTGAATTAAACCATTATGGTATTAATCCCCAAAATCCCTTCTCCGAAAAATCTCTCAGTTTCGACCAATTAGCCTTTGTAATGTGCTTTACAAGATTATTTCTAAAGTTATTGTGAATCATTTGAAAGCCCACCAAATCATCTAGTAGAGGCGAATTAACGCAGTTTTATACATGGCAGACAAATAACAAATAATATTATAATCGCTCAGGAGGTTATTCACTCGATGTGAAAGAAGAAGGGGAAGACAGGGTATCTTGCTATTAAAGTGGATTAGGAAAAAGCATACAACCGACTTCATTAGGACTTTATTCAAAACACTTTAACAGACATTAGGTTACCGAAAAATTTAATCAGTGTCATTATGAAGTGTGTGGCAACGGTGTCTATGCAAGTCGCTTAGCATGGCATCTTTTCTGATCCCTTTAGTCCTTGAAGGGGTATTCGGCAAGGTGATCCGCTCTTGCCTTATCTTTTTATGTTGTGCATGGATAGGCTACGTCACCTTATATCGAAGGAGGTGGGTCATGGGCTTTAGAAACCGATAAAGTTTAGGGATACAAGGCCTCCCATATCTTATCTTTTATTTGCAGATGATCTCATTCTATTAACTGAAGCGGCGGAATCATATACGCAGGTGACAGCAAGGACTTATGGAGTTTTTTGTAAAGCCTCAGGACAGAAAGTTAGTACCGCTAAAATTCAGTTTTTTTTTCTCAAGAACGTTTCTCAAGAAAACGTGCATCATCCCAGTCAAGCCCTTCATATTACATGTACAAATAATCTTGGAAATCAATACATCCGAGATAAAGCTCAAAAGAAACTTGCAAGATGGCGTGCAAGGGTGTTGTCTCTAGCTGGATGAGTTACTTTAACCCATTCAATAATTTCGTCCCTCCCAATATTCACAATGCAAACGGGAAGACTTTCGGCAACTTTGCAATGATTTGGAGAAAATCATGAGGGATTTTATATGAGGTTCAATGGACGATCATAGGAAAATGCATTTAGTTAACTAGGTGTCAGCCAAAAAAAACAGGGGGCCTGGGCATTAAATGTAGGAAAATCCCGGGAGGTACATCACATGTACCGCAATGAAAACAAAATTTTGTTCCGGGACTTTCTCAAAACCCAGATCCGTGTGCTCAGATGAAGACATCAACCTAAATAGCCAAAAGTGACTATCTCTAAAGGTGATCCACGCAGAGATCGAAACCTAAAGGGACAAACCCTTTGACCGGAATAGCTGTAACAGATTAAAGGTGCTAGACCCTACCTCATCCTTCGAGAGCTTGGATTGATGAAGATGGATGATGCAAAACTTGGAGAAGAAAGTGAAGTATCGATGGAGAAGGAGAAGGATTAGGTTTTCTAAAAATCTTGCTCCATTTTCAATCCACCATCATCCTTCTTCTAACTCACTTTTTATAAATCCTTTTAACACTTAAAAGACATATTAAAGCTTATGGTGGAGAGGCCCCACGTATGGACTTTTATATATATATATATATATATATATATATATATATATATATATATAAAGTAAAGATGATAAGGCTCACTCTCCTTCCTCCACGTTTTTGCATATATATATATTAATTAATTAATTCTTTAATTAATTATATATATATATATATTAATTACTAAAGAGGTCCGGCCCAACTGGGGTCGGTCCTACGGCTCGGGTCCCGTGATCAAACTTGCCCTAAACCTTTCTTAGCAACATCGATGTCGCGATCTCATTGGGACATATCCCGATCTCATCGGGATCCATTTAATCTAATGCTCTCCATAATGGAACTACGTCCAATACTATTTTCTGATTCTCGAGTCACTCTTATCGCAGTGACTCTTTAGGCTCCCGGTTATGTTGGCCACTTAGATTAACAATTAATCTGAGCAAGTCATGGCGGTGTCTAAAGAACACATCATGACCCTAATCGACCGGAAAGTAATCGGTTTGATGAATTCATCAAGAACGGATCATTTAACCCTTCCATGTAGACAATTCCGCAATTCGTCCTTTCACCATCCTATACCCCACTTGGTTATGAGTATGGTCAAAGTGTCAACTCTCACTAGATCGAGTCTAGCCAGTGAAATTAGTTCTTGTCCTAGACTCATTACTCTATATGTCAACGAGGACACTCTTCATGACATATTTTGGCCGCCACTTTACAAGTAATGATCCCGACAAGAGGCCATGGGTATCTCTTCGCTAATCCGTATGGTGAATCCTTTATTGGCTACTCAATTATCTTCAATACCTCGTTCGCACCAAGCACCAATTCTATGAGTTACCTCCGAAGGCAACAAGGAATGGAGTCAAAGCACGATCAAGATATCAAGATATCCTCGAGTACTTCAAGTCTAAGGATACTTGCACCATTGCTATGATGAGATTATCACCGACACTTAGATAAGATATCCATGGATGATCTCATGGCAGGTCATCCAATGAACTTACTACCCAGTAAGCATCCACATGTCAATTCTAAATATCTCATATTTACAGCTTCGAGATCCACCGCTTGATCCAATCAAGGAATATGACATGTGTTAGTCTATCCGGATTAATGATGTCCGGTCTCATTAATCCTATGACTAGGAGAATTTAGATACCGACATAATTGCACATGATAGGAATCTCGTGAGTACGAGCACATCATAATTTCCTTCATGCTATGTCATATATCATGGACTTCATTAATTCGATTAAAGATCCAATCAATTCATAAACAATGTTCATGAACATCAAATTAATGAAATATGCCTTTCTTTATTTATTCATAAAGTCCGCACACGACTTTGAACAAAACGCGCTAAAGGGATTGCCTTTGGGCACAATATAAACAAGATTGTCCTTGCATAAGTCGACTTACCCCACGTACAAGTCGACTTATCGGATCAATAACGTAAGTCGACTTACCCGTATGCAAGTCGACTTGCACTAAATCTCCCACTTGACCTAAAGCCAATCGCCTTAGTATCTAATACCAAAAGCGAGTACATAAGAATCACAATTCTCGTGTGACAATGGCTTTGTCATCTGGATCAAGAACACTTTGCTCTACGGGATTATAAGGACATCATCTCAACCGATGATTTCGAATCAAATGGAATCAAGTGAGTACGGTTGCGGATCGGTGATGAGACATTGGTTCCTTTCCTGCAAGACTAGCCCCATTGTATCACAATACAATCCTATGGGCTCATCACGCTAGAACCATACCAAGTTCAAGAATGAACTGCTTGATCCAAACCGCTTCCTCACAAGATCTCACGCGGCAATGTACTCTGCCTCGGTTGTTGAATCAGCAATTGTCTCTTGATTGAACTTTTCAAACCGACCGCCAAAGTTCGAAGTGAATGTATATAACCTGATCGTGATTCAAAATCATTCTTATCGATTAAACCGCATTTGTATGCTCGCTCACTGAGATTTTCATCTCCACGTGTCAAAAACATCCTTAGGCTTCGCAACTTGAAGATATTCTTGACAGCCACCCAAAGGACCCTCACCAGATCCGATTAGTATCTACCGTAACACTTAGAGCATATAATACATCGGGTCTCAGACATAGCATTGTTCTATGCTAAACCTCTTTAGCATCTTACCTATGTACGCTGATTGTGAAAGACCAAGCAATCTCTTTGATCTATCTCTATAAATCTTTATCTCAAGGATATAAGTTGCTTTACCAAGGTCTTTCATCGCAAAAGGGTTTGGACAACCAAATCTTAGCGATTGTAGATAGAGACATCGCTTCCTAGTATTAATATGTCATCTACTTATAACACAAGGAATACGATTGTAGTTCCATGAACCTTCTTATACACACAATGTACATCCAATTTTGAGAAACCAAACTCTTTGAGTACCTCATCAAAGCGGATATTCCAACTCTGGATGCTTGCTTCAATCCATACATGGAATTTCAAGCTTGCATACCATTTCGCCATTATAGAGGTGAAGTCCTCTGGTTGTGTCATATACACATCCTCTGAAGATTTCCATTCAGAAAGTCGTCTTCACATCCATTTGTCATATCTCATAATCATAATGAGCGGCAATGGCTAGGAGTATCCGAATAGATTTAAGCATTACACGGGTCAAGGTCTCGTCATAGTCAACTCCTTGTCTCGACAAAATCCTTTGGCCACAAGCCTTGCTTTATAAGTAATCACATTACCATCCATGTCGGTTTTCTTCTTGAAAACCATGCACCCTATGGGCTTTATTCCTTCGTGCAACAACCAAAGTCCAAACTTGGTTTCATACATGGAATTCATTTTGATTTCATGGCACAAAGCCATTTTTCAGACTCAACTTTTCGAACCTCTTCATAGGTAGTAAACTCATCATCTCGTATGAGCATACGCCATTCATGCTCCTCACGAAATCCATATCTCTCGTGGGCAGGCGTATCCTACATGACCCACGAAATTCTTGTGTAATAGAAGGTTGAGCTGTTACCTCATATACATGGAGTTACGATTGCGAGTTCAAAGATTGATCTGCGTTTGTTCGAGCATCTTGAACTTCCTCAAGTTCAACTTTGCTCCCACCGTCTCTTATAAAAGAAACTCTTTCTAAGAAAAAAGACATCTTGTAAAACATACAACTTTTGTTTCTCAAGAAGGTAGAATTGATATCCCACGATATCCTACGAACAAACACTTGTCGATTTTGCATCGTTAATCTCGACCGTGTCCGCTTCACATAAGCGTGACAACCCCAAACTTTCATTTGAGAAAGATAGGGCTTTCGTTAATCCACATCTCATATGGAGTAACATCAATCTGTCTTTAATGGAACTCGCTTAACAAGTAACAAATTGTCTCTGCGTACCCCAAAAATGCAGGTAAAACCTATCATTAATCGCACTATGTCTAATAAGGTTCGATATCTCCTTTCAGCCACACCATTGTCAGGTTGCGGCGTGCAAGGTGGAGTGTCTTTGAGATAAAATTCGATTATCTCTGAGATAATTCAAAACTGTTGGTCTAAGCATTTTCCACCACGATCAGATCGTAATATATTCATACTTTTACCAAGTTAGTTTTCTACTTCATTTCTGAATTATTTGAACTTTTCAAATGCTTGATTTGTATCTCATCGACTGAGTACCCATATCGTGAATAATCACGAGATAAAAGTAATGAAGTAAAACAACCACTTGTGGCATGGATGGACATCGGACCACATACATCCGAATGTATTAGGTCTAATACTCCAATCACTCGCTCACCCTTTCCTCGAAGGTAACTTAGTCATCTTGCCTAATAAACAAGATTCGCATGTGTCATATGATTCATAATCAAATGACCCTAAACCGCCATTCTCATGGAGCTTAGCGATGCGTGTCTCATTTATATGGCCGTCGACAATGCCATAAGTAAGTTGATTTTAAATTATCTCGATTATGTCTTTGGCGTCATTGACATTTATAATCGGATATGACATATCTAATATGTCAATTTATTGCATAATGTACAAGTACCATAGAGCATTCCATTCGAACTAATAGAACAACCATTGCTTCTAAAAGTCAAATGGAAATCACTCTAATTAAACATAAAACATACAATATGTTCTTTGTTTAAAACGGGTACAAAATGACAATCATCCAATTTGAATATAAGCTCACTAGGAGTGACAAGACATAAGTGTCTCCGCTAATGTAGCAACTCTTGCTCCATTACCTACACGAAGGTCTAGTTCTCCCTTTATGAGCTTTCATCGTCCCCGAGGTCCCTGATATCATTATATATGTGTGAGCCACAACCGTATTAAATACCCATATGTTTTGATCGAAACAGATTAACCTCAATGACAAACATATTTGAAGGAGTAGAGGCATCGATGCCTTCTTACCTTCAGAACTCCAGATAGACTTTCGGTTTAGCCTTTAGTGGCGGCCTTGCCACAATGAAAGCAAAATCCTTTTGGCGGCGCTTTGGTTTTCCTTAATGGCACTTCCATTTGGTTTCTTGGCCCTTTTCTTCTTTGGACCGGAAGAAGAAGCATCCACCACTAAGACTTGCTTGCTATCCTTCTTGATACTCGCCAAATTGCCTGAAAGCTGATTGATCATTTCAGAATTGTTGTGGATATTTGGTTCATCCAATAGTTTATCACTTAATCGTGAATAATCACAAACAATCCAACCGAATTAAGTATATACTTAACTCATAATCCATTACAAAACTTAAGACGACCAATCTCTCAATATAGCCATTCATCTTGAGGCATCTCGGACAACAGATGTCCTGGAGCCATCTTTGTGATGAAGAAGCCTCGAGGTCTCGAACCTTTCGATCCGAGCTTACTCATCGACTCCCCAAGATGAAATACTATAGTGTGAGCATCCATGGACTCGTCCGCTTCGCTCTCCGTGACATCAAGGCAAGCATAATGCAAGTATCCATATCACCGTCCTTTAGATGCTTACGATATACTTTCTGATCCTCATCAGAAGCATCGACAGCAGGTGCATCTGGAAGTGGAACATCTAGGACGATCTCGGCCTCGGATCGAGAACAATTCTCAGATTTTTCAGCCGATCAAGAAAATTCGGTCCAAAATAGAGAGCGAAAATTCACACTGAAAAACTTCTTCAATCAACCTAAACGCGATAGAGAGAAGGAATGATAGAATAGAAATGCTGCATGATCATAAGGACTTGCATGACATGCATATGGCTCCCACTAGTTTCCTAGAATCCATAACCCTCTTTACTTAATCCAGATAAACAAAGTGACATAAAGTCCTAGTGGGTCGATATCCGACATTGCTAAGAGTGACCTTGGGTTTGCCCAACAAGCCACAACTTAGGTCAATCGGTAGGTATCGGTCATACCAATTGCATCATCGATAACCGACTTTGAGAATGACCTTGGGTTTGCCAACAAGCCACCTTAAGTCTCGGAGGTATCGATATACCAATTACATCTTAGACACAACTATCGATCGCTATCAACTTGTTGATGTGTGCACTTACATTGGGTTATCAACTCCTTCGATGCGTGTACATCCCGATGTACACTACCCAACTTCGCCTCGTCCACGTTGACCTTGAGTTTGCTCAACAAACCAACGCCTAAAGTGAAAACCGACCCATTAATCCGAAAATCTTATTTTCATGGTTCAACATATCCAGATAGAGTGAGCTTGGGTTTGCCTAACAATGAATTCTATAAGAACTCTGGTTCTTACCATATTAATGGAAGCGTTAGTTTTCATATTTCGAGGAGGATTTCGAATTCTAGACTCCAAGCTGAAGGATTATAGTCGCCAGGACTATATGGAATGATTTAGGTTTCATCAATCACATTGAATCAATCCTTTTAATCATCCATCATCCAACCTGAGCATGCCACAAGTCGATTTACAACGAATGCAAGTCGCTTTTATGCCCTCGCCTTATACACAAGTCGCCAGATTATAATACAAGTCGCCTTGTATCATAATACAAGTCGCTTTGTCTTCGCCCTCGCACAAGTTGACTTATCTGATATAAGTCGCTTTATGCACCTACGGCACAAGACAAGTCGCCTTTGTACATCGTAAGTCGACTTATACGACAGAGATTCTGAACAAGTCGCTTTATACTCCAAATAAGTCGACTTGTCCAGTAATTTGCTATAATTCTCTAATCGCTAATTCTCAATCCTTGCAATTCCAATTCACAATATCAACATACCTAAGGTAATATCTCGCTACTTTGATGTCTCAATGAACACTTCATTGAACCATGAAAGCCTTATATAGTCAAACCATATGAAAAGCTTGAAATGAGTCAAAACTCATTAATTTCCAAATAATGTAGGAACACCCAAATTATCATCCTAAGCATCTCTAGCTAGCACATACATTATCAAATTTACTTCAGCACATGCCATAAAAAATATGATGGTCAAAACAAACAAGATAATGCAATATACTAACGAGACGCTAATGTGATCACTTAGGCATCCGATAATTCTTGGAAATGCAACTTCAAGCAATTCAGTTTGGCAATCATAATACATCAAGATAACACATTTTTAATCACATTAAAAATGGTGCAAGGCATTGGAACTAAAAAAGCACACTCAATCAAGCCAAGCAAAACAGTCCCAACAATTTTTCACAAAACTGTCCAGTTCTGTACATTGCTCGAAATGATCAATGAAACAATTTCAATAAATTCTGAGAAAATTGCATAGGTTAGTACATGTTCAGAACATGCTACCTGAATTTTTTCAGGATTTTTAGCCATCAAAACTCAGTCAACCTAAATAACAAAACCGATTCAAAATCTGTATTCATCAACACAGCAATTCCCAACAGCATAAAATAAAATCGAAAATAAATATCCAATCACCTTGAAATCCAATTTCCATGCTCATAGACATTCACCAACATCTTAGAGACATTTAGGTGAAGGAAAATACGAAAAAACATTTTTCTAGAATTTATTATCGAATTTATACTACTGCCTGTTCCAGAATCGTTTCACAAAACAGCATCCGAAACTTAGGGAATTAAATTAGCAAAACTATATCAAATCAAATCGATAAATTCTCAAATTTCATAGACATATTCTCTAACATGTTATGAACAATCCTGGGCAGAAAATTTTCGAAAAACATATCACAATATAAATTCGAAAATTGGACAGCAAGCATGCATCAACAGAAAATTCCATTAGGGTTTCTGATCTCGCTTAGGTTTTAGCTTCATACGGGACACCAGAGGCTTTGATACCACTGTAGGAAAATCCCGGGAGGTACATCACATGTACCGGAAGTGGAAAACAAAAATTTTTGTTCCCGGGACTTTCCCGAAACCCAGAATCCAGGTGTCGGTATGAAGACATCAACTAAATAGCCAAAAGTGACTATCTCTAAAGGTGATCCACGATCAGAGATCGAAACCTAACGGGACAAACCCCTTTGACCCGGGAATAGCTAGAACAGATTAAAGGCTGCTAGACCCTACCTCTGTCCTTTGGAGAGCTTGGATTGATGAAGATGGATGATGCAAAACTTGGAGAAGAAAGTGAAGTATCGATGGAGAAGGAGAAGGATTAGGTTTTTCTCAAAAACCTTGCTTCCATTTTCAATCCACGATCATCCTTCTTCTAACTCACTTTTTTATATATCCTTTTAACACTTAAAAGACATATTAAAAGCTTATGGTGGAGAGAGCCCCACGTATGGACTTTATATATATATATATATATATATATATATAAAGTAAAGATGATAAGGCTCACTCTCCTTCCTCCACGTTTTTGCATATATATATATATATATTAATTACTAAAGAGGTCCAGCCCAATTGGGGTCGGTCCTACCGGCCTACCGGGTCCCGGTACTGAAACAGCTCCGGAAACCTTTCTTAGCAACATCGATGTCGCGATCTCATGGGACATATCCCGATCTCATCGGGATCCATTTAATCTAATGCTCTCCATAATTGGAACTCGCTTAATATCTTATTTCTGATTCTCTGAGTCACTCTTATCGTGTGACCCTTTAGGCTCCGGTTATGTTGGCCACTTAGATTAACAATTAATCTAAGCAAGTCATGGCGGTGTCTAGCAACACATCATGACCCCAATTGACCGGAAAGTAATCGGTTTGATGAATTCATCAAGAACCGGATCACGAACGAGATCACGAACCCTTCCATGACAATTACCGTGCAATTCGTCCTTTCACCATCCTATACCCCACTTGGTTATGAGTATGGTCAAAGTGTCAACTCTCACTAGTGAGTCTAGCCCAGTGAAATTAGTTCTTGTCCTAGGACTCATTACTCTATATGTCAATGAGGACACTCTTCATGACATATTCTTTGGCCGACCTTACAAGTAATGATCCCGACAAGAGGCCATGGGTATCTCTTACGCTAATCCAAGTGGTGAATCCTTTATTGGCTACTCAATTATCTTGAATACCTCAAGTTGTACTCCAAGCACCACCCTATGAGTTACCTCACGGAAGGCAACAAGGAATGGAGTCAAGCACGGATCGGTATCCAAGATATCCTTGAGTACTTCAAGTCTAAGGATACTTGCACCATTGCTATGATGAGATTATCACCGACACTTAGATAAGATATCCATGTGATGATCTCATGGCGGGTCATCCAATGAACTTACTACCACTAGTAAACATCACATGTCAATTCTAAATATCTCATATTTACGGTTTCGAGATCCACCGCTGATCCAATCAAGGAATATGACATGTGTTAGTCTATCCGGATTAATGATGTCGGTCTCATTAATCCTATGACTAGGGAGAATTTGAATCTTGACATAATTGCACATGATAGGAATCTCGGAGTATGAGCACATCATAATTTCCTTCATGCTATGTCATATATCATGGATTTCATTAATTCGATTAAAGATCCAATCAATTCATAAACAATGTTCATGAACATCAAATTAATGAAATATGTCTTTCTTTATTTATTCATAAAGTGCACTACGACTTTGAACAAAACGCAGCTAAAGGGATTGCCTTTAGGGCCTGATATAAACAAGACTGAATCCTTGCATAAGTCGACTTACCCATGTACAAGTCGGGTAAGTCGACTTATCGGTACTGAATACGTGTAAGTCGACTTACCCCATGTACAAGTCGACTTGCACTTACATTAAACACATTCGTTTTTCCAATGATGCGTTATTGACAAAGTTAGGCTGGGCTTTGATTACTCAACCCACAACCTTATGAGTCTATATCCTAAAGGCAAAATATCGAATAGATACATCTCATATCTCTTAAACGCTAGATAGAAAAGGGGTTTCGGTAATTTGGAGGGGGATATCTGCAACCTGAAAGTTTGTACGTCAAGGTATACAATGGGATTTGGGGAATGGGCGACGTATTTTCATCTGGATGGATAATTAAGTGGATGGTTGGGGACCATTAATATTCGTGGAGACATCTCAAATTCCTGATAGCGTTCTTTACACTACAATTGCGGATTTTACTAATAAAATCAGCACCTGGTATCGGAATTTGTTCCAACAATATCTCTTTTCCACAGTTTGTATGGATATTGCGGCTATCCATCCTAATGTAGAAGGCATAGAGGAAGACTAAATGGTATGGGGACAAACTAATCACGGGGGTTCACAGTAGCGTCAACTTATTAATTAATTTAAGGTAGCACCACGGACGTTAATAACAGACTATGGGAGTTAATCTGAAAATTGGTAGGGCTCCAGCGGATTAGGTCTTTCCTTTGACTTTTGACTAAGAGAAAACTATTGATTAATCAACAGCGAGTGGCTCGACATATTTCAACGGATAGCAGTTGTCAGTTATGTGAACAAGAAGAATCAACATTATATGCAATACAGGAGACAGTCAAGGTCAGTGATGTGGTGGATTTCACAGAACATTGGAAGGGACTTGCCCTTAGCTGCCAAACTATAAGGAGTTTACTTGAGACTTACACTGGTATGGGCGCTTAGCTATCGACGCGTTGTCGTCGAAGTGGATTTATTAGAGGTGATTAACATTCTTTCTTCTTCCAAGATAGTTTTATCTGAGGATAATTTTTTGGTAGCAAGTATTCGTGGGTCAATACACCTAACATGAGGTTGCAACCTCAGTGTATATAACGAGAAGAGAACCAGTGTGCTGATAGCCTGGCTTTTCTAGCAATATTATTAAGCTTAGGTTTGTATATACTACAGAAGCCTCCGATGGTCGTTATGGAGCTCATCCACCGAGACAAGCAAGGAACTTTATACTGTAGAATACTGCGCTAGTGGGGTGTTTGTTTTGTTTTGTGTGAGGTTTGTTTGTTTTCTTTATCCTTTGTAATTAAAAAAACCTTGGGCTTGTTTTCGAGGATTAGGGATGGATGACTTGTTCTTGCTTCTTTTGTTTTTTGTTTTAACAGACTTTAGCACACTGAATTACATGCATAAATTTTCTTTTCTTTTTTTAATATTAAAAAGATTTATCAGCTTGATTTTAATTTAATTTAATTTAAGTTAATTAAAATTCAAGATATTCATATATGTTATATTTAAATTTAAATTTGATAATTTTTAAAAAATAATTAACCTAGTTTAAAATCAATTTCAATTCAAATTCAGATATTCACTAAGTAGTTGCCTTCAAATTTGTTTTTGGTCCTTTTTAAAATTTTAAACTTTGAATGTTAAGAACCACCCTCGATTCATTATACTTCTTGAAACGACAACGCATGACTTTTATTGCTTTGTGATGCCTATACTTCTACTATTTCAACCTTTTAACAGTCATCAACGATGTTTTAACCTTGTATGTTCCGTCATTGTAAGCTGCACTTATCGCAGTCAAAGTGAGTCAAAGTCAACTCAAGCTCAAGCTGAAGCTGGACGACTTGAGATTAATCGAGTGGAACAGCTCATCACACTTCGTAGTCAAGCTAGTTAACTTAACTTGTGTTAACCTTGTTCTTACTATCCTCGTCAGTAGATCAGGTAGGTTAGTTGATTAGGTCGTGCTAGAATACATCAACTATAGTTTTTTAATCTTCTCATCAGCCCTGTATATAATACATTCTTTTCAAGTGTGGGAAGCATTTCGTGCCTATACTTTTTATCAGAGATCTTCAGTTTTTGGTTAAGTTACAGAATGATCCACATTTAGCCTGCTCCTGGCATAAGGTAGAAGTTACTGAGGATCAACTGCAAGATAAAGGAAAGAGAAAACCTGAATGCACACTCAAGTGTGTGACTACTGCAAGAAGATACAAAGAATGCCTAAGAAGTAACAGAGGATAGGATAAAGTTAGCATGGACGACCTAGTCACATTGAACCTAGATTTGGTTGTCATGTATTACCAGCTTTTGAGAGTTCCGGAAGAAAATAAAAGCGCACATCTATATGTTTAATATGATCATGATCCTGAACTCATGTTTCATGGAAGCTTTGAATTCTGCAACACTCAGCTCATCATTTCCAGTAAAAAACTAAATCATAGCCACAAACTTACAGTTAAAATGTTGCCATCCTCTATTGTCTTTACGAATAGGGTATGCTCTTAATCACACGCACTAGATCATTCTGATAGGATCTAGGAACAAGGTATGGAATTTGTATATTCTGATATTAATTTCTCAACCGAATACAATTGAAAATCTAGATTTCGAGGTCCAGCCCCTCCAGCCTATGGCTTATACATATGACAATTCATAATATCTCTCTCTCTCTCTTCCTGTGTGTTATTTATACTAGAATCTGTGGCTGCCAACAGATTCGGTTAGCTGACAACCTAATGATTGGGTGTCAGCACTACTAACGAACTAACTGAATATAAGGGCTAATAGTCCAGCATACCCCTCTGCACTATTTCTCCTCTGATGGTTGTTTATTTCTCCTAACATAGAATTGGGTTATCTTTGGCCTATCATTACTTCCCCCCATGAGTTTCACCTTGTCCTCAAGGTGGAAGTCTGAAATCTCGCTTCAGATCTTCAGCGGCTCCCATGTAGCGAAGAGTAGCATGGTCCTTCCTTGAATTAGCACCTCTAAACCTGGTTAGGATTGATGTTTCGATGGCGGAAGGCGCGGGATAATCGGATGTAGGCTACTGGAATGAGGAAGTGATCTGGCAAGTTTATGACTGCATCAGCAGTACCCAGAGCTTTCCTAAGCTGAGAAACATGGAAAATAGAGTGGATTTTGGTGATGGTGGCAATCGCAACTTATCTGTGATGGTCCAATCGTTGGAGAATCTCAAATGGATCAAGTAACGCTGAGCCAATTTGCTCCTTGCCTCCATTGATTGTTGACAATAGGATGCCAATTTGACGAAAACCTTATCCCTGACCTGAAATTCTACCTCTCTTCTTTTACCATCTGCAGTCAACTTCATCCTTTGTTGAGCTAACGTCAAGTGGTGACGTAGTTCTGATAAATACTGATCCCTTTCTGCAAAGAATACATCAATGGAGTCTACAAAGAGGACTGAATTTGGTACTGGTGATAGTAGGAGGATCACGGCCATAGAGGACCTTGAACGGTGTAGTGCCCAAAGTTGAATGGAAAAATGTGTTGTAGCAATATTTAGCCCATCCCACCCATCGTGCCCATTGTGGAGGCTGCTGGCTAGTAAAGCATCTGAGATAGGCCTCGAGACACCTGTTGACGACCTCCGATACATCCATCCGTTTGTGGATGGTAGGCTGAAGCGTATCTTAGCCGTGCCTGCAATTTAAACAATTACATCCGAATTTACTTAGGAATATTTTATCCCTATCTGACACAATTGAGTTAGGGAACCCATGCAACCGCACCACCTCTTGAACAAAGATATAAGCAACAGATTAGGTTGTAAATGGATGTTTGAGAGGAATAAAATGTGCATATTTGCTGAGTCTGTCCACCACTACTAGGATAGTCGAGAATCCTTTTGATTTAGGTAGCCCTTCGATGAAATCCATGGAAATTTCTTCCCAAACTTGTTGTGGCACTGGTAAAGGTTGCAGAAGGCCAGCTGGGGACAGCGATAAGTATTTATTTTGTTGACAGATAAGGCATTCAGCCACAAACCTGTAGATGTCATTCTTCATCCCTTCCCAAAATAGCTTGTTGGCTAGCCTCTTGTAAGTTTTTAGAGCACCTTCATGTCCTCCTAAAGTTGCTTTGGTGGCTGTCAGTGATCAAAGCCGGGATCAAGGTTGAAGATCGCGGAATGACTAACCGATCCTTGTAGAACAAGCGATCATGGATTATTGTATAAGGAGGGTTTGACCCACCATCATCAATGAGCTCTGTTTTAACTTGGCCAACTTAGGATCAGCCTCAATCTCCTTGAGTAGTTGCTCCATGTCCAATGCTCTAAGTGCCACTACTGCCATTAAATCGGCCTGACTGGGAATCCTTGACAAGGCATCCGCTGCTCTATTCTCCCTTCCCGCTTTATACTCAATGCAAAAGGAGTACCCCAATAGCTTGGACAACCATTTTTGATACTCAAGGTGTGCCGTCGGTTGTTCAACAGAATTTAAGAATTTGCGATCGGTTACGATGATAAACCGATGGCCCAACAGATATGAACGCCATTTCTTCACCGCCAAAACAATAGCCAACAATTCACGCTCATAAGCTGATTTAAGTCGGCTAGAAGTGGACAAAACTTGGCTGTAATATGCAATAGGCCGATTCTCTTGAATCAAGACAGCTCTTATGGCATTGGCTGAAGCATCTGTCTTTACTATGAAAGGTTTAGTGAAATCCGACAATGTCAACACCGGTAGGGGTGTTCAAAAAAACCCACGAACCTGTAAATCAAACCTGAACCGCGTGAACCGAACCTGTAAATAAGGTTAACCGAACCTAAGTTCAGGTTCGGTTCGAACCGAACCTGAAAAATCAGGTTCATGATTCAGGTTCAAGTTTCTAACTCAGAGTTACAGGTTTAAACACGAACACGAAATACCCAAAAAATTCTTATATATTTAGATATAATTTAAGAGGATAATAATAATAATAAATTCACTAGTATTTACTATATTAATTCTTTAGTAAAAAAAGAAGAAAAGGAAAAAACTACTTTAATTACATGTTATTAAACATTAATCTCGAACATTGCTATTATAAGTAACAACTAATGCATAACACTCAATACTTCTACTTCAAATAGCAATTAATATGTGTCAAAGTTATTGATCAAGTATTAAACTATTAATAGAAAAAATCATTGACTAAAATAATATAATTATTTAGAGATTAATTAAAGAAATTAATAAATGTAAAACACATTTATTAAAAATATATAATATAGTTGCTAATAAATAATAAGCATATAATAATATTGTCTTGTACAAATACAAACATAACTTTATTTATCTAAGCACTTCGATTGGAAAGTAATAGAGAGCTCTATTGAAAGTTTATTAAGAAGCGAGACATTACCATAAAATCCTTACGTAAGGTTTTGTGTTCAATTTTGTTAATATAATGAATAGCAATCATTTTAATATTTAAATTGAGAATAGCAATGTAGTTTGTTCTTATATGAATCATTGATATGACAATGTAGTTTGTTCTTATATGAATAATTGATAAAATTTCTAAGATCATTTGTAAATTCAATTCTTAAAAAAATAATTCAATCAACGATCTTAATACAAACCTAGTAAATTTATGGCTAAGATCGCTTGAATCACAATTAATCTTTTATCAAATATCAGCCATTGAAGTTGAAAAAATTTTTCCTTGATGAAAACAAAGAAAAATTAAAGGTCATTCTATTTGTTGAAAAAGAAAAAAATTTCATTCAATCTTTCATCCCTGATAACTTCTCGACCTCTCATATCTCAAACTACCATCCTACCATCCTATTCGAGGAATAATTGTTGAATAATTTATCTTTTTTTTTCTAGTATGGATCTTTTATAAGACATTGTTTGATTTATTTTTTACTTTGCTTGGGTTTAACATATTGGATTAATCTTTGATGGATTTTATATGCATACTTTTATGAATAATTTTATTTGTTTTCATTAATTATTTTTATAATTTTTTGTCATATATATTGATATAAATAGGTTCTAGTTATCCTGAGAACCGAACCTGAAAATAGGTTAACCGATCCTATAGGTTCTTTAGGTTTAGGTTTGCGAAATTGCCGAACCTGACATTTAGGTTCAGGTTCAGGTTATTTATGAACAGGTCAGGTTACCCCACCATGAACACCCCTAAACACCGGTGCAGAAACCATGGCTTGTTTGAGTTGTTGGAAGGAAGTCTCACTCTCCTCGGTCCACTTGAAACCTTCCTTCTTAAGCAATTGTGTCAAAGGCCATGAGATATTTCCATAATTCTTCACAAATTTTCTATAGTAGCCTGTCAATCCCAAGAAACTCCTCAATTCCCTCACATTCGTTGGTCGCGACCAATTGATCATAACTTGAATTTTTTTCATGTCAGCCGCTACCCCATCTTTCGATACAATGTACCCTAGGTATTCCAAAGTATCCTGTCTAAAAATGCACTTCTTTCGGTTGGCATACAAATGCTGGGATTGGAGCACAGTGAGGACTTTCCTCAAGTGAGAAACATGATCTCCTCTGCTGACACTGTAGACCAAGATGTCATCAAAAAAAACTAATACAAATTTTCGAAGGTAAGGTTTAAAAACCTTATTCATAAGGGATTGGAACGTGGCTGGGGCGTTAATCAATCCGAAGGGCATAACAAGGAATTCATAATGCCCTTCATGAGTCCTAAATGCTGTCTTTTCTATGTCTTCTGTCCTCATTCGGATTTGATGATACCCAGCCTTTAGATCGATCTTCGAAAAGATGGTAGCTCCCTTCAATTCATCAAGTAACTCATTTATAATAGGGATAGGGAATTTGTCAACTACTGTCACCCTATTTAAGGCACGTTAGTCTACACAAAAATGCCATCCCCCATCCTTTTTCTTAACCAACAGCACCGGGCTAGCATAAGGGCTCACACTAGGTTGGATAATTCCCGAATCCAACATTCCCTTCACCAACTTCTCAATCTCATTTTTCTGGAATTGTGGGTATTTATAAGGCCTCATTGTAACCGGATTGGCTCCCTCATGGAGTACAATGGCATGGTGCTTAGCTCTTTCAGGAGGCAATCGCTGAGGCATGTCAAAGATTGTTTTGAACTCCTCCAACAGTATCTGAAATTCTGAAGTAATAGGTGTAGGACCCTCCTGCTCCTTTAATTCTAAAAATCCCATTTGCAACAGATATAGCGAGTCTTCCTCTGTTGTCGTATGCACCAAATTCTTCAAATTAACTGGTGTTTTAGCTAACGTTGAATCTCCTGTGATGGTAAGGATCTGATCCCCTTGTTTGATCTCCATCGTCATCCTACTCCAATCAGTCACCACTTTGCCTAAAGTTTGCAGCCATTTGATTCCCAGTATAATATCACAACTGCCTAACTCCATCGGTAAGAAGTCTTCAATTACCCTTATCCCTTGCACTGAAAACACAAACCCCTTGTAAATTCCTTCTCCTTTAATTTTTAACCCGTTACCCATAGCTATCACATACTTTGTAGTCCCTTCTATCTCACGGTTCAGTAGTTTCACCAGATCCCACGAAATAAAGTTGTGTGAGACTCCACTGTCAATCAAGATTACCACTTCCCTTCCTTCTATAATTCCCTTCACCTTCATGGTCTTAGGGAAAATAAACCCCAACACAGACCCTGCAGCCAACTCCACAGGTTGCAAACTCTCCTCTTCGATTTCTCCTTCCAGCTCATCCTCCGGTTCCATTTCTTCATCCATGGCAGCCAACACCTGAAGCTCTATTTTTTTACACCGGTGACCTGGACTGAACTTTTCATACTTTGAAACAAAATCTTACGCCTTTTATCTTGTAGCTCCGTCATCGTCAACCTTCTGAATCCCCGGCATAATTACATCGCTTGAATTACATTTTTGGTATAAGTAGTGGGCCGAACACTACTGCTTCTTACTTCCTTTTTTCCTTTTTCCCCCCTGTTCGTTTCCACTCTTGTCCCCACGTCGTCGCCCCTTGGGCCTACTCCCCAACGGCTCCACCTCATCGTATTCATTCGTCGGAACTTTTCCTCCACTTGCTGTGACAACTCCATCATCTCTGCCAGATTCCTTGGTTTCAGGATCTGTACTTCGAGCCGAATTTCTTCTATTAGCCCATTCATGAAAGTACTTTCCGATCTCAATCGTAAGTCCGGAGAGGCGGCTAGCTCGAGGAATTCTTGGTATACTCATTCCTTTATTCGTCCGCTTCACCGCTAACAAGCGTTGACATTGTGTCCCCTCGTGAGCTGGACGAAATTTTTGCGTCACCAGCTTTTTGCACTCCTGCCAATCTACTATGGGTCGACGGCTCTCCACCCACCGAAACTACGCAACGCATCTTTTTCCAGACTCATCCCTACGAGCTCCATCTTCTCCGCTTCAGTGAACCTCCCCACGAAGAAGAGCCGTTCAACCCTGTAGATCCATCCATCTGGGTCATCGCCCCCAAAAGTGGGCATTTCAATCCTCCGGGTTCGACAATCTCTCCGGAAATCACCTGGGCGTGCGAACTCAGGAGGTGGCTCGACACAGTCGCTGGCCTCATTGCGCCAGTCATTACTCTCAAAATGTTCCTCCGGCACTACTGGGGTCTTCCCCGACTCTCTCCTTCGAATGGGCTCGAGTTGAGGTTCTTCGGGTGGGCGCTCCTCGGGTCGGGTTTCCACAGTACCAACCTCACTTCTTTTCCACGTTTGCAACACCGACATCATCATACTCCTTATTTCTGACCTCAAACGTTCTCTCATTTCCCTATTTGTTTCCTCCATCTTCCTTTGAAGCTCCTCACTATGTTCGTCCATTCGCCGTTGCCAATCCTGAGCGGAATGACTCAACTGCCTCTAAAATTCTTGGTGGGCCTGACTGATCGATCTTTGCATTTCCTCTCCATCTCGTCGCCTTTCTTCTCTCAATAGTTCCAAATCCTTCTCCAGTCCTTCCATCCGATTATCAGCCTTCTTAGTCGCTATTGTCCAGGAACAACTGCTCTGATACCAATGATAGGATCTAGGAACAAGGTATGGAATTTGCATATTCTGATATTAATTTCTCAACCGAATACAATTAAAAATCTGGATTTCGAGATCCAGCCCCTCCAACCTATGGTTCATACATATGACAATTCATGATATATCTCTCTCTCTTCCTGTGTGTTATTTATACTAGAATATGTGGCTGCTAACAAATTCGGTTAGCTGACAACCTAATGATTGGGTGTCAGCACTACTAACGAACTAACTGAATATAAAGGCTAATAGTCCAGCATACCCCTCTGCACTATTTCTCCTATGACGATTGTTTATTTCTCCTAACATAGAATTGGGTTATCTTTGGCCTATCACATTCCTTCATGAAGTAAGCTCTTATATGGTTGTACCAAGCACGTGGTACAAAACAAAATGAGCTTCATCATCTTCGGAGAGTCCATCTATATCATAGTCCTCTATCCAAATTGGCGGCCTCCTGCTCCTCCCTTGAAAAGAACTGTTTGCAGGTAGAGAATCATTGTTATTTATCACCTCTGATTCTTCTAAATCAGGATTAAAATCAACTTCTCTTATGTCTTCTTTTGTTTCTTTCTCATTATCAACCCAGTCTAAATCAAATGAAACATCTTCTTCACACTTCTGATCCCACTCCCAATTTTTTTCTTCTTCAAACACTACATCCTTGTTTGTTATGATCCTTTAAGAAATAGGGTCATAAATTCTGTAAATCTTGAATCTTCACTAGTTCTAAGTAGGACACATTGCAAGCTCTTATCGTCTATTTTTGTTCTTGTATTGTCAGGGCACATGAACAGAGACATAGCCAAAATTACAAAATAATAAACTGAAGGGTTGACTCCACTCTCAGCTTTTTTTGGACTCTTGTTTTTCACCACCGTTATTGGGCTTTGATATTCAAGACATGCATCACCTAATTTACTACTTCGGGCTAGAAAGTTTTGAGAATTTTCTTCTCGACTGGCATACTATGAACAAGATCCGTAAAGATCCGATTTTTCTATCGTGTGCCTATATTTTGTGACTGTCACAAAAACTTCTAAATTCTTGTGATATATCAATATATGTGCGTAAGTCTTTAAGAAACAAAATTTATTTCTTTTTCTACATGAACCTTTAAGCTTTTAAAAATGATAAAAGTTCATTTTTTCAGTCAAGAAATAATCTGCTATAGTCATTTGTGGAAGTAATCAAATACCTCTTCTTGCTGTTAGAGGTAGGCTTGATTTGTCCGTAAATGTCAACATGAACTAGTAGAATAATTTGTGAAGCCCACCAGCAACTTTTCTCAAAAATAAAAAAGGGTCCCTCTATTTTTTTTTCCCACCAGATAATCCTTATATGGCTTTGAAGAGGGCTTTATTGATGCCAGGCCTTCCACCATCTATTTCTGCTAAAGTGTTTGCAAGCCATTAAAGCTCAAGTGAAAACCACAGCTACAACGCCACAGTTGCGTGATACGGTTTGTAGTTGTTTTAAAAAAGGTGGATGCTTTGGGCTAAGATATAGCATGCATAATGAACATCTGATTGGAAGTCATCTTTGTATTCATAATTACCCCTTTCTCAGGATGAAACAGCTTCTTACACTTTCCATCTTGAACCAATATGGTCAGCCCTTTTACTTTTAACCGCCTAATACTTAAATGATTGTTTTTCAATTCAGGCACGTAGAAAACTCCCGTCATAATTCGTATGCTTCCATTTACCGTTAGCCTTACATTACTCATCTTTGTGACGGCCATGCTGGAGAGTGGAAATGTAGCCCAGTATTGGAGATAAGGACGAAGTCTGTCCTAACACTAATAAATCTGGTTCAGTTGTAACAAAAAGTCCTTGTAAAATCAATTTAGTTAGTAAAAATATTTAGCATCCCTAAAATATCTATATATACTAACCTCTTTACTATTCAATTTAGTTAGTAAAAATATTTAGCATCCCTAAAATATCTATATATACTAACCTCTTTACTATTGTAATTGTATATATACCAATGAAATCTACTAAACTAAATGAGAAAAGATTTCAAACATCCGAATATATCATTTCCAACGGCTGAGTATAAGTGGTACTACTAGGCAAAAAAGGAAGTATATGGCTCTTCCCAAGTTGACATGAGTCTTATGAATACCATACTAGGATTCGATCTTAATTGAGAACAAAAAATAAGCTTTACTATATAAATTAGGTCTTAAAGATGCAGATTTAGGATATTTTTAAATTTATGAAATAGTCGATAAACTTTTAAAAATTGCAAAATAGTTATATTGATATATTATACAAATTGCATCTTGTATAACATCAACCATACTTTCAAAAATTTTAATAATAAATAATAATGACAATTAATATGAAATAACAATAATTTTAAATATTTTACATATAAATAATAACCACAATTAATATAAATAAAGAAAATTATCATCATACAATTATAAAATTAAGAATAATACAAAGTATTTAAAATATTACAATAATACAAAAATATTTTGTAAATTTATAAAATTGTCCCTGAATTTTTTAAAAATTACAAAATAGTCCATTGTCATAATGTAAAGTTGTAAATTATTTAATTTAGTTTTTTGTTTATATCTTATTCATTTTAGTTTATATATATCTTTATTTTATTTTAATTATTTCTTTATATAATAATTATCTATATATAATATATATCAATATATAATAATTATCTAAATATAATAATTAATTGTAAAATAATGAAAATAATTCAAAATTATTAATTATTAATTATTTTCTATTTTATCAAAATTTTGAATTATTTTTTAGAATTGTTGTTTTTCACATTCCAATTCATTTTACATTTAATTAGACATAATCACAATTTCATTTAATATATAAAATTAATTTAATAATTATTAATAAATATAATTAATTTTAAAATATATAAATTTTGATTTAATAATTGAAAATATATAAAATAAATATTAGTTTATAAATAATAATTTTAAAATTATTTATTTTGAAAATAAAATATTTTCATTAATACTTTATTAATAAACATTATATAAAATATTAAAATAAATTTAAATAAAATAATTTATTAGTAATAATTTATTATTAATTAAAATTAAAATATTTTATTTTTAAGTTTTATTTAATTTATAATTATTATTAGTAATAAAATATTTATTATTATTTTAAAAGTTTGAAAAAAGGAGGGAATGAGAGGGAGAGAAGAGATTTTTAAAATTTTTAAAATTTTGCAAAAAAACCTCCAAATTTTTTAAAATTTTCAAGATCTTAGGCCAGTATTTAAATCCGCATCAAAACTTGAATTTTAGATCAAATTTGGTAGATGCGATGTAAATCCAATACATTGCATGAGTCACAGAAATCAGAATTGCGGCTAGCCATTGATAATGCAAACGGTTATGTATTCGGTATATCTTCACGACTAGTCAGATTGTAGATGTTCTTGCTAATCCGTTACCAACAACTCGGTTTCTTTTTTTTCACAATAAACTATCTGTTTGTTCCAACTAGTTTCACTTGAGGGAGGGTATTGGAGATAAGGACGAAATCTATCCTACCGCTAATAAATGTGGTTCAATTGTAACAAAGAATCCTTGTAAAATCAATTTAGTTAATAAATATATTTAGCATCCCTAAAATATCTGTATATACTAACCTCTTTATTATTGTAACTGTATATATACCTATGACATCTGCCGAGCTAAATGAGAAAAGAATTCACACCTCTAATAAAGTCTCTTGTCTTTTACCCAGCTTCATTGAATCATTGAGCTTATCATATAACACTAGAAGTATTGCTGCTTCCCACACGCATGATTACTTCATCTCGAGTAAAAATACCAAATATCTTCTTTATCAGCTTTTTTGGTTCCCACTGAAAACTCTATCATGATTTTCTCGAATCCTATTTTACTTCCTCCTCATCCTTTACGGCTATAGCTTCCACGTCTGCGTCTTCTTCCACCAAATTGATCTCCACGACTTCCTTCAAAGCGTGTTCTTCTTCAACTCTTGAACTCATGCCTTGTTCTTGATTTATGCCCTGTAACCATTCGGATGGTTGCAATTTAGTGATTTTATCATATACACATTAAATTTATACAATAAAGTCTATAAAATAATAATATATTATAAATAAAATTATAATTAGATTATAATTATAAAGATTAATATTATATTTATGTATTATATTTAAATTGTTAGTAGTTATTGTTCTATTAAGACTAAGCATTAATAGAATGTAAAAAGATCATCTCACATTATATTTTTCTTGTAAAAAAATATTCGATCTAAAGAGTTAAAGTATAAAAATATTTAAACAAATGTATAAGTGATTGTTAAAGAATAAGTTCAATGAGCTGAGAACATTACTTGTATGTCTATAGAATATCTCATTACGATGATTATATAGTGATCATTTCATGTGAGATGTGCTTGTTTGAATGAGCTTATATCGATGAAACTTTTTGTCGATGAAACTTTTATCCAGTAAAATTTTTCTAAAAAATTTTTAAGAAATCGGTTATTTGTTTGGTTGTCATTTAAAAAGAGTTTTTTGAAAGAAATTGTAAAGATTGTTTGGCAATATAAAATAAAAATATTTTTAATTTTAACTATATTATATTTTGTAATAAAATTATTTATGCATATAAATATTATTTAAAATATATTTAAAAATGCAAAGTACAATATATTAATTATTATATAATTTTAAACTATATAAAACATAAATAAAATATATCTACTCAAATCTTTTATATGGATTATAATATAAGTAAAACTAATAAAAAATAAATATTAAAACATATAAAATCAAATAATATTATATAAATCTCAAAATAAACATGAAGATGTGTTTGTGGGTATTATGAAAATTATGTGTAAAACATAAAAGTAAAAGGAACTAAAATATAGGTTCATTAATTGATCTGAAAAATCTTTTTAAAAAAGTACTTTTTTGAAAAGTTTCAAATTTGAATTTCTCAAAAAGTTGTATTTCAACTTCCAAAAAAGTCATTTCTATGAAAAAAGTGATTTTGAATTTTACAGTCAAACACTCAGTTTTCTTAAAAACAGCTTTTGCGACAGAAAAAAGTGCTTATTTACCCTCCTAAAGCTGAACCAAACAGCCTCTTAAATTATCTTATATAGGGATTGGATGTTTTGATACTTATTTTAGTCAATGATAGTTCAGTCTAATCATTAAAGGTAAAATGAAATATATAAAATTATTTGAATGATCAAGAAAAGATTCATTACCTTAAAGTAATTAGAGAATATTTTATTATTTTAATTATATTGAATCGAAAAATTTTAGCCAAGATAGAATGACAATTTGTAAATAGTTTACAAATGTTATTAAATGAGTCAATAACTAATGGTAAATAACTAATATGATTGGACTCAAAATATTGAATTATACGAAAAATCATGCATGTAAAGATTAATCAAAACTACTTTGACATTTCTAAATATTTGAGTGGTTATGATATATTGCTAAGCATTAATCTTAATATATGAATATAAATTATTTAATTAGAGAATTAAAGGAGTTTAATTTATCTAATTTTAAATATAATTTAGGATTATAATTTGTATTCATTGCCAACATATATGAGAACATAATAGGTCACACATAAAGAATGAGTTAAAGGAAGTAAAGATATTTTAATCAAGTTAGATTTGATCTTAAAGTTTAAGAAACTTCTTGTAAAAAAAAAGAAACTTAATGATTAATTATGAGATATGTAATAAATAAATATCAATATAAGATATCTAATTTATTTGGGAATAATTAGTATTTAATTATAATTATTTGTAATTTTAATTAAATTTTATTTGAAATAAAATTTAATTTCAATTAACTTACTAAAATGTTCAAAACTTATTATAAATAAATTCAAGCTTTAATGGAGCTAAAACTCCTTACTTAACTCTCTTTACAACAGTTGTAGAATTTTCTCAACTTGTTATGTAGATATTATTATAGGCCAGATACATATGTTACGGTGGTTGAAACGAGTTAGTTTTGAAAGCGATTTGAAATATGACAAAAATATAATCAAATTTCGAAATAAGGTGCAATTAAGATTAATGTTTTATTATAATTTATCGTTAATCATTTTACAAAATTTTAGTAATCTTAGCTTTTATTTAAATCCAAACAAGAAAAAATTTTGTGATTATTTTGCTATGCGTGAGATTTCCGACCCAATTTTTAACAATATATGCATTGACAAGCTACTTTGTAGCCCATCAACGCTTAAAGTTAGTCCCGACCTAGGTAAGGGTAGATAGAACACCTGCCTAGAGCCCATCCTCAACAGGGGCCCCATTCAATCTTATTTATGCATTTCCATAATTTCATTTATTTGAATAGCATACAAAATTTTTACATCTTTCTTGTCCAGGACACTCAAATCTTTTTTCAACATTTTTTGCATCTTTTGTCGCAGGTCTAGTCTCTATCTCTTCAACATTCTACCAATCTCATTTAATGTTTTTAATCTCATTTAATTTATGACTTTTTTTCAGCTTCTATGGTCAAAGTTAACATTAACTTTCAAGTTTACTGTTCACTACTTGTGTTTATAAATTCTTTTAAGTATTTGAGTATATTTCTTACATTTAAATTTTTTACTTTCGTCAATATATGGATCTAAAATACTTAACTAAAATATTAGCAATAAAAGAGTTTCATAATTCTGACTTCTTAATTCTAAGTGATAATTTAAAGGTAAAATCTCTAATTTTTTAATGTATTTTAACTTAGTAAATATTTAAATACACGAGAGATGATTCATCATAACACTTTTAATTCATCTACTTAAAACTCTTTTTTAGTGCAATACATCTCTAAATTTATTATATATAAAATTGAACTTTATTTAATTTACATTTTAGCACTCTCTATGTTCTTGAATAAATTACACTAAAAGAATAACTCACATCGACAAATATATAATTAAATAAATTAGTTATTTACTTTGTTATTTTAGTTATTGTATTCTAAAATTATTATTTATTTGTATATTATTATTTAAGTGTTACAAAACTTATCCTTTTACTTTATTTATATTTATATAAACTAACATAATATTAATTTTCTTAAATTTTAAAAATATAATAAAATTTATTTGGATATGTGGATTTATAAATTGAGTCACTTATGTATGGATATTAAATTTTAATAATAATTATATACTTTTAAAGTTTACATATTTATATAGGGATGACAATGGGGCCATCCCACCAATTTTTTTAAAATTTTAAATTAAAAATATATAATATTCTACTTTTTTAATTGAAACTGGACCTAGGCTATCCAGGCCCAGGCTTGCCCGAGATTTAATTCTTCTAAATAAATCGGTGTCGTTTTACTTAGAATAATTAGGCCTCAAGTCAGTTTAAGCTTAGACCTGACCCATGAGTCGGCACATTAAAAGCAACTAAATTTAGATATATGGGTCAGCCATTGCAATCCCTATATTTATATATTGTCGACTTAATGAGGTCCTTTTTTTAATCTCGCTCGTAACCAATCAAATGTTAGGAACGACCCTACTTAAAGTAGTCGTGCCATTGGACTTGGCAATAGAGTACAAACATTATTAAAATTAGGAGTCATTGACCTTAAAGATCATTTCCATAACAACTTCTCCTTTTATCTTCAGCATTAGCTTCCATCCTATTAACAATAGCAAGAGTCTAAGAAAAATATTCATCAACATACACTACAAGAAATTAACGGTTTACCGACGATCAAAGCCGACATTAAATCGAAGAATTCCGTTAGTAGTTATATTCACCGACGAAATAAAACGATGGACAACAGCATCGTTAATACGACCGTAGGTAACTATAACGACGCAATTTTCATGTGTTTCCGTCGGTATATTATGCCGACGACAAGAAGCTACCGTTGGTCAACCGTCCTTAATATACCGACGAAAAAAAAGCACGGTCGGTAAATACAACGAACAATTAACCGACGGCATAATGTTTTCCGTCGGTAATATGGTAAGAATTTTGCAATGGTTTGTATATTCTGTCGGTAATATAGTAACACTTTTGCAATGGTTTGTGTTCCGTCGGTAATTGGAAGTTAGGAATTTTTTTATAAAAATCTCAACATTGAAACTGTATTTGACAATCTTATGACAAATGATTAATCTCGATGAGTTGTGAATTATCATGCATAATAAATTTATTTGTTTATATATTTAATTTGTTTAAACAGAAGTTAATTGATGATATAAACTTCAAATTTTCTTAATTAATAATACAAATATTACAGTGTACATTATAATAAGTATTTTCTTTATAATTGAAAGCAAATAACTATAATAATCCTAATGTCCTGATAATGGCGAGTGCTCTGAGGTGCTACCTCTCTCCTTCAACTGCTCCACCTCCTGTCTCAGCTGAGCCATCTACTCCAATAATGTCTACACTGTCGTTCGAAGTTCAGTGACTTCCGACAATTGCACTGGTCTAGTAGACGCTGCTATATTGGACATGGAAGATTGCGAATAATATGTATTCGCAAATGAACTTAGCCCAAATATCCATCCACGATGGTTCCTACCCCCGACAACATCAAGATACATTTGAGTGTCATCAATAGATTATTCCTCCTGAGACTGTCGCTGAATGGTTTGTTGTATTTGGTCCTATTAGGAAGCAGTGTTTACATTAGTAAAGGAATATTATTAAGAAATAATAATAATGCATTAATTTTACATACATTCAGTTTTTTATATCGACTGCTGACGAATGTCACACCGTCATGCTTCATCGTGTGAGTGTGCAAAAACAACTAAGTAGGTGTAGGAGGAATATCCAAGAACTTTTCCTGCATATTTAACTTGAATTGTTAGATGTGAACTACATTTTATAAAAAATTCAGCAATGTTTCCTTTATTTTTATGATAATTTCCCATGTTGAACAAATAAAAAAACTCAACATAGCCATATATGACACCAAACATTTAGATCATTACCAATATCTATAATACAGCAAAGTTAAACATTAACAAAATAAGTATGAAGTTTAGATACTTACAAGTCTCTGTGCATGCTCGTGGTGGGTTATTGATCCTCCAGTATGTACGGAAAGACTCTCTCCCTCTGGGCTTTCACATTTGTTAGTGGAGTTACGCCCTGAGATGGACATATAATCAGGGCTTCTCCAATACTCCTACCATCGACTCCATATTTGTTCTGAAATATAAGGCAGTCATACACCAGCTTTGTGTATCGCACCAATAAAGTCGCAATAACGTGTACGAACTCGCCTCTCCCACAGTCTATATATGATGGCATCGAAACAAGAATCTCAGAAAAATTCTTTTGAAATAAGAAGAAAAAAATTTAAACTACTATAATGTAACAATATTAACGTAATTAGTGTATATAAATCAATATAAAAAAATAAATCTTTATCGTACCTCAAACTCTTAAAAGTAAAATCTCTTTGTTGCCTGAGAGATATTCTTCCACACATAACCTTCATGATCAATCCGTTCTTTAAATTTAGAAGTTGTATTTCTGGAACACAGTCCAGATGGAATCAACCTAATATAAGAAGTAATTTTGTACAGTGAAAAAACTGATAAACCTATAACTTAATTAAAAACAAATAGTGATTAAAGCGATTTCACTTATAGATTGTTGACAATTGTTACGTACTTTCTTCCGTCAGATCCCTCAACTCTAGACTGGCGGACGTCTCTTGGATCCGATAAAGCGATATTGGATGATATCTAAGTTGGGGATAAGGATGTTGTATCATGTCCTGTAGTAAGTGATGCCTCATCTGCAGCTATAGGCCTTGGAGGGGGAGGAGGTGAGTTAGTGGGAGCTGCAGACTGTGACGATCCTCCTTCATAGTAAGTGCCTCTGAACATGCGTCTAAACCTAGGCCACATTACCTCTCACTGTCTCTTTGGTCCCATATTTTTATCTGAAAATAATTGTTTATCGAAATATCTACTTATATAAGAATTTGAATTCAATATTTGACACAATATATGGAAAAGGAAACAAGGTGATTTGTTTAATATCATATTTAAGTACAAACGACGAAAATGACAGTTAACAATCGTAGAAGAAGAACAATAACAGCCCTCGTTCAATAGGACGCAGGTTGACAAATTCTTACATATACAACAATATATCAACGTTCAGTAGCTTATCTAGTATATTGCATCGATAAATCAAAATGATATAATTATTTTGTTTGATTCCATGTGATATGAGAGTCGGTAAAGATAAATGAGTCTCCGATCGATGTCTGGATTCATTTCATGCCACTTGATATTGATTTGCAAGGAAAAGATATCGAAGGGTCTAGGTACTCACATAAACTTGGGTCTTTAAGAGTTAGTTCCTAAACCTTTCTCCCACCCATATTCTTTTAACTCTATTTAACACACATCCTTTCAAAAAGTAATTTCTATGTATATGTCTATAATCACCACAAAAATAACATTTCATACGATGTTAATGTGATGTAATCAATACTTACAAAATTATGATCTATATACAATTTCAGGCCTTCTTTAGTTATTTGTAAAAGGTAAAAAGTTCTTTTTTCAAAATTTGAGAAATTAGGAGCTCTCATTATGTGACAATGAGTCTTAGAGCCCGTTTGGTTGAGCTTTTATCAGTAGAGTTTTTATCAGTAGAGCTTTTGTCAGTAAAGCTTTTCTTAGAAGAGCTTTTTTTAAAAGCCAATTGACTGTTGGTGTCAATTAAAAAACAGATTTTTAAAAGAACTTTATACGATGGTATTTAGTAACATAAAATAAAAAGCACTTTTATTAATTTTAACTATATTTTATTTTATAATAAAATTATTTATGCTAAATAATATTTAAAATATACTAACAAATTGTTCATTAACGCAGAATGTATGCTAAATAATATTTAAAATACATATAATATTTAAAATAATTTTATAATAAAATTATTTTATAAATATTTAAATAATATTTAAATAAAATTGTTCAACATAAAGGTGTGCGTTTTGCGTTGTTGATCAACAACGACGAAATCGCTGCGTTAAGCGTTGATGAGTTTATGTACGTAAGTAACGGAACTTACAAAAAAATAGCTTCCGGGAAAAGCTAAAATTTGGGCTTTTATGAAAAGCTCCAAATTTTAGCTTTTCAAAAAGCTGTATTTTAGCTTTTTCAAAAGCTATTTCTACTTCAAAAATGCTTTTGAAGTTTGCAGCCAAACACCCATTTTTTCAAAAAAATAACTTTTGCGGTAGGAAAAAATGCTTTTGGAGTCTCCAAAAGCTAAGCCAAACAGGCACTTATAACATATTACATGCTTCTTTTTATAAAATATAACCTATGGTGATGTTTGAGCAAATGTCATTCGTCTTTTTTTTCTTAGAGGGCTTAGGATGATAATGAGCTTGTATCATGTCATTTTGATGGTAAAGAGGATTATATGAATAAAAAGAATATTGCATGCTCTTTTGGTAGGATCTTGCATGAAAGTTATACCTATTTTTGGCTTTTGAACCTTGTTTTTTAAGTTTTGAATGTAAACTACAGATAAAAGTACAAAATCTTTTCTTTCATACGTAGAAGATAATGTATGAGCATTTAAGTTTTCATATCGAATGTTATATATCCATGTGATAACTAAAGTAGTGGCTCATAATTATAAACATAATTTGTCTTTAGAAAAATTATCTTAGGCTCTAAGTATGCTATTTAAATTTAAAACTATTTATAGTAAATATTGACAATGATTCTTTAAGAATATTGATCTCCATATTCAATGTCTCTTTCTCATGCAACAAACCATCCTCATTATCGTTTTCAATAACTATACCCTTAGATTCTATCATATCATGTATGACATAATTTTGTTAATTTTCATTCATACATGTATCTAAGAGCTTTAAATTTTCTTTATGCTTGAAAGAAAATTTCTTCCTTTTAATCTTATGACCTCTAGACATTCAAGCATTCAACTAACTCAATATTACAATTGTCATTATCATCATCAAATTTTGAGGAAGAGAAAGCCTTGAAATTATTAACCATAAAAATGTACTTGTCTTCATATTTTCAAATTCTTCACTTTTTAAACTAATAGCGTGATCCTATGTGACCTTAATTAAGTACTTTATTTTCTTATTTAATTATTTTTGCTTTTCTTCGTTATGAACTTTTTGAATTTTTGTGATGAGCTTTATATCATCCTTATTAGTTTCACTTGTGAAATTATAATCATTATAAAATTTCTCATCTTAAAGATATTAAACACCATACATTTTATATTTGGAGCTAATTCCTCTTCATACAATTCATTCATATACATATCATAGGTAATGAGTGACCTAACTAGCTCTTCTAATAGCAATATACTTAAACCTTTGATAAAGACCTAAGACATTTTCTCACTAGTTCGTGATTATTATAAGTCTTACTAATGCTTTTAAATGAAGTAATGATATAAATAAAGTAAGTAGAAATATTAGAAATTGATTCATATTTCTACTTAACAAAATAACAAAATTAAAAATAAAGAAGGGAATTCCATCTTCACAGATTAACCAAAATGCATATGAGGCATTTCATCAAACACCTGATATGCATCAACAAATCATCCCAACTTCAAAAAGAATTTTGAGAACTTAACCTCCTAACACTAACATATCAACCTAAAATGTTGTTAACTGTTGGGAAGTCAAGTGTAAGTAAAAATCCCACATTGAAAAGAAATAGAGCTAGTGAATGAGATATAAGTGGAAAGGACCCATAAACCTAATACCTTAAGGTTTTAGGTTGAAGTGTGGTGTCAAAGCCCACAAATATGTTTCATCACTAGGCCCATGGTGCAGATCTCCCATGTAAGCGGGCTCCCCAGATCTAACAAGTGGTATTAGAGACGATGGTTCGGTAAGGGACGAGTATGGAGACGGTGGTCGAATTCTGTGGTTGCCTCCCCACGAAGAAGAGCAAAGAGACTCCTGGTGGGCTCAGACCAGTAGAGTAGAAGGGCTCTTGGTGACACCATATACTTGAGCTACTAAGTAAAAAGGTTTTCGTTCAAGGGGGAGTTCAAGCCCAATGTGGAAGTTCACACTTGAGGGGGAGATTGTTGGGAAGTCAAGTGTGAGTAAAAATTCCACATTGGAAAGAAATGGAGCTAGTGAATGAGATATAAGTGGAAATGACCCATAAACCTAATGCCTTAAGGTTTTAGGTTGAAGTGTGGTGTCAAAGCCCACAAATATATTTCATCACTAGGCCCATGATGTAGATCTCCCATGTAAGTGGGCTCCCCATATCTAACATTACCTATTCACAAAAGACTCAAACATACCAAACAAATAACTCAAACAAACACAAAACATTTCACATTATTAACGGCATATACACGTACGGGTGGGGGTGGGAAGGAAAACAAAAGCAAACAATAACAATGCCTACCCTTCCGACGCACAACCACCGTTTCACGACGTCAGCGATGATGGATGACGACACACCGGAGGAGAAGATGCAGACTCGACAAGGAGGAGAAGAACAGAGAAGGAGAGCTGACGATGGGGGGGGGAACTGATTCGGGAGCTTATAACGTTATCAAATCGACATCGTTTAGTGTTAAAACAAACGACATCGTTTTCTTCAACTTAATAACGTTCAATCGCCAACACACGATGTCTTATAGGTTTTCTAATTTACCGACAGAATATTCCGTCATTAAATTGCATAGGATACATTAACCTGTGTTCGATTCCTACGTTTCTTTTCTGACGATATTATTCCTATCGGTAAATTAAATTTTTCGGTCAATATTACTGATGTAAATGTTAATTCCGTCGGCAATGGGCGACGATTCTTTTTTCGTCATTATTTTTTTGTCCTCAATTTCTATCATGTTTGTAATATTGCTGATGGTATTGTTCCGTTACTAAAATTAAAATTTCTTGACATAATTACCGACATAGTTATGTCATCCGTTAGTAAACAATGACGGTTTGTATTCCGTTGTTGTTTTTCCGCCTCAAATTCATTATTTTCTTGTGGTGATATTCTCCATACTGCATATGAAGAACTTATAACTTCTTTCGTAATGTTTGCAAGTAAGCACGCTTAACTAGTGTTGTGCCTTGATATTTCTGCTTAATAAATTCCCATATGTTCTTTGATGTGTTCTTGTTAATGATTGCCTCCGTAATGGTACGATCCAGTGCTCGAAATAGATAATTATGGCTTTTAAATCCTTTTAACTTATGATATTTATCGCCTTTCTTCTGTGTATCAGTGAGAGCTGCACTTTCAGCAACTGTAGGAATTCTTTTTTTCACCACGCCTCAGTATTCCTTTGATCCAGGGACGGAGCCATGTTATGGGGAGCCCCCCTTTCAAATATATATATATTTTTAAATTATCTATATAATTAAAATTTTTAAATTTACAAATATAAATGACCCCCTTAAAAATATAAGTACGCTCCTTAGATGTTAGCCCCCGGCCCCTCCTTAAAGTTGAGTCTGACTTCGTCCCTGCTTTGATCGCAAGAAGTTTTCATGCATAAGCATAGTACAACAATCATAATGACATGAAAGAAGCTCTCTATCGCCATAACCTTTTCCAATACACTCTCAATGGCTTTGTAGCAATACAAAGCAACTTAACATGAATGAAAGAAGTTGTTCGCTCCTTACATGAGGGGACAGATTCAAAACTTCTAAGGATCCCATTAGAACCGAGTTTTATTAACTGAATTTTGACTAATTCCTAACAAAAGTTTGTGTTTTTTTACATATAAAATTTATATTGAACATTTGAATATTGATAAGTTGGCTTTAATTTTAAATTACAAAATATACATTATATATTGTTTTTATATCTCATTTATTGTTTTAAGGATTTGACTTCAACACATGGTATATGATGATATTGGTCAATTCAATTATCTTAATGCTTTTGAGGCATACTTTTACACTTATATTTAACAACCAAAATTATTGACAAAAATGTATCCTTTTCCAAATCGTATTTCATAGAGGGATAAACAAATGTGACATACCAATTTTCTTTTAAATGTGTAAAGCATTAAACTTGCAAAAAGAAAGAAATTGAGAGAAGATTAATTTTACTATGACGATAATGTCTTCATTCTATTATGTGGATAATTGTAACGTCAAACTTAGTCTCATACTCATCCATTTAAAGACATTAAAGTTTTTTGTTAAATAACTTGATAATGTGTCACATTTTATTTGCGATCACATATTTACATTAGATTTTTACTAGAGTAATAATATTAAGAAGATGTAAAACTTTTTTAAAGATTTGACTAGTTCAAAATCAACTTAAAAACAAAAACTAAAACGATATTATTTTAATTAATTATGTTTAAACATTACCATCCTTAAAAATATTTATTGAAAAGTCATGGGAAAATATATTTTAAATTAATAATTTTAATCAAATTTACAATATTAGCTAAAATTATATATTATATTAATAAAACGTACAAAGTTTTAATTTAATATTGCTTGCATAAAATACCACATAATTATATCCATTTTATATCATCACAACAAGTGGCATATATTAAAATAAAAATTAAAGAAAATATTTTAAAATCTTCTTAAATAATTAAAAGCAATAAATCTAATGAAAATCAATTAGTTTGTAGGTATTATCAAACACATTGTAGCTTTCTCCTCCGCCGCATGTCTAGTGATGTAGAATGAATGAGACCTCATTACATGATATTCTATTCAATGTCAATAATATTAATGACGGAATAAATAGGAAACTATATTTGAAATTATAAAATATATTTATTCTAAAATAATTCAACATATTTACTAAAAGCTATACAATAATACTCAACTTTTAAATTCGATAGTTCTATTTATAAATTATGATTTATTATTCATGAATGTTGATATGATATTTTCTAATTAATTTTGATCTTTGATAGTTTAGCATGATTAATTTAGTAGGATTTAATTTTAATACAGTCGTTTATAATGGTAAACATGGAGACGTGTTTTAGATCAATACGATTATGCTTAATCATAAATTTAGTCACGTCAAGAACACTTGGTAATTAGTTTGGTAGGATTCAAATCTTAACACACTAGTAATTTATAACGGTAAACATGGAGACGTGTTTTAGATCAATACGACTATGCTTAGTCATAAATTTTAGTCATGTCCAGAATACCGGGTAAGCTTCCAGAAGTCGGAGGACGTAACCAAATGCTTCGTGTTGCTGCATTCCTGCCGACAGAGATGCGCTTAGCCCTTTACATTGAAACAGGCTTCCAATCAGCGTCCGACACGATGCCTCGTCATTTATAAGTTTATGTTCCTTTTGACGAAAAAAGGTTATAAATTCTCCATTATTGACAGTTCATGCTTCATATTACTGTGTTGGAACTGATGATTCTTATTGTCCTTATCAAACGACGTGAATGATTGAAATGTGTACTTATTTACGGAATAGAGGAAAAGTAACGTTTTTTGTGCGCGTATTAAAAATTGCAAGGTTACAAACGTGTCAAAATATCTTGATCTCCTTGACCTATACCTAGTAGATATTTCCTAGTCATAGTTCAACCATTTTCTAGAAGAACAAACCCTTTCCATTATCTTATTGCGGAAGAACATCGCTACAAGGCTTATCGTCTGTCTAACAGAATAAACTTTATAAATATCTTCAGATATAGTATTCAGAAAATGAATGTAAACAGGAAATAAACAAGAATAAAATAACATTAATCATTGCTTACTCCTATTTCATAACACTTATCAACACTCAAAAGCTTCAATTTCTGGATATTGCTAAGTCGTTTATTGCAATAAAAAGAACCCAAAGTTCAGGAAAGATAACTTATTCAATAACATACCAATTTCTCCTTGCACATAACTAATTCTCCTAGTATAGATCGACTTGTTGTTAATAGGTCTCAATTCATCTTATTTTATTATATCAGGGATGTGATATAGTTCTGAAGGATGAATTAGCTATGGACAACTCCGAATTTTTTTTTATTGAACAAAAATCTATTTGGCGAGACAGTAACTTACCAAGGTGATTATCAATAGTTGATCCGAGAGGATGATCAGTCATACTAAGACTGAGACACTACCCAAATTTCTACGGAGGCGACGGGAAATTTTTTGCAATAGGTAAAAGCTTGACGGAGCAATGTTGCGTGGAGATAAAAGACCTACAGGTTGTAAACTTATTTTCTTGGAAAAGAAGCAATGATGATATATGAGGAATAAGCATTAATCGAAAGATGATCAAAAGAAAAAATCTATATTTGACGGGACTTCTTCCTATACTTATAAATTCTACTAGGACTAGAAATGATACATTGAAAGAACCTTTTGAGTCTTCTAATATCAATAATAAAAGTAATTTTATTATATTTTATTCACTCATATTACTGATAAATACAATACTTTAATAAAAATATGTTAAATTTTAAAATAATATGTGGTCTCGCAGAATTACATTTGAGCAGTGCGTTCCATTGAAATCCATCGTCTTCACCTTCCATGATGAACGTGGACGTGAATATACCAAAAACAAGGAAGGCTCGTCGGGGTGACAACCCGATTAGCCACTCGAGCGCTTCAAGTAAGCTTTTGGTGTAGGAAGGATTGATGAATTTAGAAAGCGAATTAGGTTATGATCGCATACCGAATTATGGAAGAATTATACCTTATATACGATTTTGCATTTAGGTTTAGGCAAATACGTGTTTGCGTGGGAGTTTTCTTCGCTAATGGGCCATGAATGTGTGAATCAAGCCGGGTTAAACGATGAGTATAGGATCGACCGATTGGTTTTCGTGATTGGGCTCGGGCCCAAATATAGCCGACCCCAAATAAGGCCTCGACTTCCGAAATTCCGCATTATCGAGGAGAGGACATCTTCTATAGGCGTGTATCGTGTTTCCGGTCGGTTAACACTTTGCTAACGTAGTAGATAGGGTGTTGTTCATTCCTCCGATCAATTAGCACCGCTGTTGATCGATCCTCAAGAACGCCATGTATAACACCGTGTTCTCTCCGCTCTACCGGGCTTTGTAGGATTGGCGGGCTAGACAAGTCTTGCTTTAAGTGCTGGAAAGCTTGTTCGCACTCGTCTCGCCATCGGAATTGAGTCACATTCGCTTTCCTCAACACTTTGAAAAATGGGAGGCACTTATCCCCAATCTGGAAATGAACCTGCTCAGCGAGACTATCCGACCGGTCAATATCTGAACATCCTTCAAACATTGTGGCGAAGGCATCTGTATGATGGCCTCAATCTTTTCTGGATTAGCTTCGATTCCCCGCTGAGTGATCATAAACCCCAAGAATTTTCCGGATGCCACCCCGAACACACATTTTCGGGTTTAGCTTCATCTGAAATTTATTGAGGTCCGAAGACTTCTTGAGATCTTCCACATGCTCCTCGGCCGTCGACTTTTGACCACCATATCATCTACGTATGCTTCGACCGATCGACCGATCTGCTTTTTTAAAGACCTCCATGACGAGCCGTTGGTAGGTCGCCCCCGCGTTCTTCAAGCCGAAGGGCATTACCTGGTAGCAGTATGTGCCTTGGTCGGTTATGAAGGCGGTCTTTTCTTTGTCTTCTAGACTCATCGGGATCTGATGATAGCTCGAGAAGGCGTCTAGGAAGCTGAGCAGTTCGTGCCCTGAGGTAGAATCTACTAACTGGTCGATCTTCGGTAATGGAAAGCTTTCTTTTGGACATGCTTTGTTCAGATCAGTGAAGTCTATACACATTCTCCATTTCCCGTTCTTCTTTTTTACTAAGACCACGTTAGCGAGCCATTCGGGGTATTTGACTTCTCTTATGAACCCCGCTTCAAGCAACTTCTGTACTTCCTTCTCGATCACCCCCTGGCGCTCCTTACTATGCCATCGCTTCTTATGTCTGATCGGCTTGCAGTCATGTCGAATGCCGAGGGAGTGACATGCAACTGTCCGAGAAATGCCGGACATGTCGCTCGGTGCCCAAGCGAAAACCGATCTGTTTTCCACCAAACAATCGGTGATTTCTCTAGTTAGGTTCTTCTGCAGCTCGGAACCTAGATTTGTGAACTTGGAGGGGTCGGCTTCATTCAATACGACCCGTTGCGTCTCTTCCACTGGATTCATCCTGTCTGTCTCTTCGTCGGCTCTCACGCCAAGAGAGCTCGTTAGCTACTACCGCCCTTCAGGTCTTGGTTTCGCCAAGTAACATTCGGCGATTTTCTGCGACCCGACGACCCGGTTCCATGGGCGTCGGAACTTCATAGCTTGGTAGTATGTGGAGACGACCACTGAGGGCGTTTGAGTAGCTCTCCCAATTATTGCATTATATGCCTCGAACTTCGACCGGGAACTCCACGTCCCTTTCTATCTGCATGGCTTCGCCAAACTTCACTTTCAGATGGACCAGGCGACGGGTATGCCGACGCCTGTTATTCCTTTGATGGGGCCGTCCAGTAGGTAATAGCCGCTCTTGGTACCCTCATTTGTGAAGGCTTCATAGTATAGCAAAGTCGATCAATCGCCTGTGTCAATCATCACCCGCTTCACCGTGAATCGTCCATGTTGAGATTTACGACGAGGGCGTCATCGTGAGGGCAATGTACTCCATTTAGGTCCGACTCATTGAAAGAGATCATTCCGTCGTTCTCCTTCGGTTTTTTGATGGGAGTGTCGTCGCCGACCTGTTTGGCATATCGTTTTCGCCTTTAGCGGTGGATCCCCACGCATTTCTACCAAATATCGTGTTAATAACTCCGGCCGATTCGGTCATTTTTTGTTCGGCATTTCCATCGTTTCTTTCCTCGACCGCCCTCTGTTTTCGGCGGTTATCTCAGATTCGTGCTCGCCTACCCCATCATTCCTATCGTTCGTCTCTGGGTGAGCTTTTGAGTCCGACCGCCGGTCTGCGATCGGCGTTTGTTCGTGTTTCATTTAATCGGCTAACCTCCCTTTTGAATGAGGAGTTCAATCTCTTTTTCAACCGCCAGCTTTTCCGTGATCATGACCGACCTCTCGTGGAAACGGCGGTATAAATTGGGGTTCTGTCCTCAGACGGGTCTTTATTCTTCGGGCTCTTTGATAGTTTCCGTCGCTCTAACGTACCGCTAGTACTTGAGATAACGACACATTTAGCGGGGTGAACTCTTAGCGATATCCTTGTCGATCGGTCGGCCTTTTCGATTCGACCGCTTTTTGCGGCTTGTGTGGGTTGCCCATACTGTCGTTCGGCGGCGATATTCCGTCCGACGTCTCGTGTTTTCAAAGACTTCTTCGTGAATATACCTATCCGCCCACTTCTTATTTCTGAACTGAAGCGAGGTTGATCGAGGGCTAACGACTTCTTGAACTCCTCGTCCTCAGATTGCTCATAAGTGCGGCTAGCATAGACGAAGCGAGTGAGATCGGGTACCTCGGCCGCCTCGTTGTTGAACCGAAAGTGATGAACTCCGTAAACTCTCATTCCTTCCTTGGGTGAGTTGCATCACCTCCAAAGCCGTCTTCTGCATCGCTTACTAGTCTTGAATCGATTCGGGAAGAGCGACCAAGTCCTCGAAACATGTGATATACCCGGGGTAGGTTGTTGAACCATCGCCGAAGCTCCCTCTTCGAAGCCGTCTGAAGGCCTTACATCGAATAGCATCCGGGACCTGATGTAGGCTCATCATGGATCGGAAGTCTTTGCATGTAGTCCAAAGGGTCGGTCTTCCGGTGTATTTCTGTGGTCGTATCTTTTGCGCCGGGTCTTGGGAGGCTATCAAAATGTCCGGAATAAAGGAGAGTTGTATTGCGCCGTCAGGCGATCTGAATGAGCTTCAGTATATACGAGTCCGATCATCCGCGATTTTTCTAAGGTTTCATACTGGCGGTGATCGGTTGTTAAAGTCAATTGTCGGTGGTCGGGTCAGACGTAATGGCTTGTCTTTGATTCTTCATGATCGAGATCTCGCGAATCACCAACTCACCGCTGCTTTTATCTGCTTCCGGCCAGACGACGTGTGGACGGAGGAGGATCTGCACTAATCGGTCTTTGGAGATTCGGGTTGCATGGTGCTCAATGTTATCCTCCATGGCCACGCTCTCGTTCTTCGCTCCAGGCTTGAGGCCGCATCGATCGTTAGATTGGAAGACTCGTCGCGGGAGATGTGTGAAGCGGCAGAATTCGCAGTAATCGCAAACCGACACGTTGATCGTCGAGTCGCAATGCAAGCCTATGTCGGATTCATCGCCGCCACCGGCTTATCTGCGTGGTTCTATACGTGGTGCGGAAGTCGCCCCACGGTGGCGCCAATTGGTTCTGCCGATTTACACCGAACAGTGCGTTTCATTGAAATCCATCGTCTTCTACCTTCATGATGAACGTGACGTGAATATACGCAAAACAAGGAAGGCTCATCGGGTGACAACCCGATTAGCTACTCCGACTTCAAGTAAGCTTTTGGTGTAGGAAGGATTCTTTGAATTTAGAAAGCAATTAGGTTATGATCGCATACACCGAATTATGAGAATTATACCTTATATACGATTTTCAAATTAGATTTAGACAATACGTGTTTGCATGGGAGTTTCTTCTTTAATGGGTCGTGAATGTGTGAATCGCCCGGGTTAAACGATGAGTAGATGGTGACCGATTCGACGCATCGTGATTGGCTCTACCAAATATAGCCGAACAAACCAATATGTATCATTTAATAATAATAAATTTGATATGCTTTATTAAAATATTTAAGTTTGAATATTAACTTATTTAAAATAAAATAGATAAAGTAAATAAAATATAATAAACTAAATTATATAATATCATATATAATTAAATAAGAAAGTTCAAAATATAAAATTCTGAAATGAGAGGATGCCCAATCTATTCAAAAGTGTTCAGTTGGAGCTTCTGTTATATAAGAAATTTCAAGATATAAAATTCTGAAATGAGAGGATGCCCAATCTATTCAAAAGTGTTCAATTGGAGCTTCTGTTAACTTGGGTAAAGGCGCGATTTTATATCGAACTTATGTGCGAGGTACCTAGTTGAGTTGTAGACAGAGATCCGATTTCCCATGTCTCTCAATCTCATTGGTTGATTGCCTCAACGTCCTAATTGATGCGACATGGTTAACTCTGGAACATGTTAATCCCAACAGAGCTTTCACGTGACAAAAGAAAAGAAAAAACTATTAAAAAGGAAGAAATGTACCAGACTTCAAAGCACCCCCTTCGCTAAATATCTAAGGTACACGTCACAACTCTTAGCCTAAATATCTTGTACTTAATCAAGAGCTTTGAACAAAGCAAGAATAAAAAGGACACATTTTTTAAAACATAATAATAAAAAAGACCCAACCAGACCAACACCAGCTACAAGAAAAGGAAGCGTAATGTTTACTGGTCATATCTTAATATTCCCGAAAAAGCGTGGGAGTATAGAATTCAGAACTTGGGTATAACAAATTAGTAAACGAGAGGGAAGGCAGTTGCTACGTGTTCTCTTTTTATTCATTTGAAACAGGCGCTTTTATAAGAGCTAATCCACGTACGATCATGGGTGATTGATTTGGACTTCGAAACGTGTCCTTTAGTTGTTGGAAGGAACTAGGCGCGGAAATCGAAACGTGTCTCTGTTCATTCTTTCGATTGGTAAAGATAGGTTTGCCTAACCCCGTTAGCCAAACGGCTTCACTGACGGCTCTAGTACTGCGGCGGTCTAGTCGAAGATCCCGGCTCAATAAAAGAACTAACTTCTTTTTTTTTTGCAATTATATCTAAATTAAAATATTATTTTTATTAATGTGACTGACAAATTTAATTATACAATATTCACTAGATACCTAATATTAATTAAAATTAATAAATGAAATATTTTAAGTATTTAAAATTAAATATAAAAAATTAAAATTTGAATTAAATATCTTAAATAAATTCACTTGTGTGTTATATTAAATGATGTCAAAATATTTGATGCCTGAATATAAATAAAGATATTCACATTTCACTTTAAATTTGAAATTTTGATGTTCACAACGAAAAATAATATAATTATTAATATTTGGTATTAAGAATATTTTTCTTTTCTCCCAGCGGGAGCCGAGAATGAAAACTCTGAAGCTGACTCTAGAAGGAACCATAATGCTTGCAACCATGAAGCAGTAGCTGTCCCCGAAATGGAAAAAGCCATCTAGGAGATTTCGAAACCTGTGTGCCGCTCTGTCACGTATTAAAATATTTGAAAAAAAGGCCAAACTCCATACGTATCACAATTAACCTCCGATTAATTGACTTAATTTTAGATTACGTGAATTGATCTAGTGGGGGCATACCAAGTACCAATACCATCGTTCCTCCCCCACACCCTCAACACTATATAAACACCCTAACTATTTCAGATATTTTCGTTTCCCCCATATGACGCTCACTCCCTCCGTTCTTTTCTTGCTCCTTCTCGATTTCTCTACCTGTTCCCCCAGAAGGTACAGGTTTTTGTTATTTTTTCTTCTAGATTTCTCTACTTGTTCCCATCACGATTTGTTGACGGATCTGATTCTTCAGTTTTTACTTCGTTTTGCAGATTAAGAATTTTCGAGAACTTAAACAAGATGCTTTTGTTTGTTTTCTGGAGTTTACGGTTCAGGCTTCAATGCTGGTTTATTCCTTGTAAGTAATCGCTTGGATCCTTAATGTACTGTTATGTTTTCTTGTTTTAATGTCCACTTTCCATATTCGTGTTAACATCTGTCTGGTTGTTGAGAAAGTGTGAAAAAATGAAGCAAAGTTGAACTAGAAACCCTATTTTAGGTCCATTGCAGCACTCAGATTTTTGCGATTTGGTTTCCGGAGTTTTCTTTGATGCAAAACGAGGCAGTGTGATTTTGCTTGGTTGTATTCTAATAGTTGGTTACATATTTACTTGTTTTCTTTTCTACTTTACTTTTGTGGTTTTATTTTGGATTTGATTCTTATTTTTCAGATTATTTATGTGCAGAAGAGCTGGTAATTGGAGGATAAAGAGATCGGAACTTGGAAGAGAACTGGAATTTATTCACACTATGTTTAGAAATGAAGATATTAACGTCTCAACGCGATTTGAGGTATCTTTTTCTCTATTTTTCTTATCCAGATGTTATTACGCATTTAAGGCAGTTTATCTTTACCATATTGTACTGCTTGATATTGTCTGTTATTAGAGAGCAAGAGTTAGCACGGTGATTCTGCCATAGTTAAGTGTTTTAGCCAATGCAGTCTGCTGACATTTTTGACATCCGAATTGGCATACACTCTCACCATGTTTTTAGAAGTTAAGTTTGTGTGGTTTGTCGGAAAATCCTTAATTTGCCAAAGTTCGGTTTCATAATGTCATCCGTGTTGATATGAACCAATTGAATCTTGAAAGTCGCATAAAATATTAAATATTATAGTTCTTGTATTACTAATTATGTTATTACTCTTCATTTTTGGTTTCTTTGCTAGGGATAATCTTGAACATGTATGATTGGAAATAATTTTCTGGTGACAGACAAACATATTAGTTTCCAAATCTCTAAATTCTTTCTACCCCGTTTTCATATTTTTACACTTCACTTGCAACTTGAAAGTCTGCCCTTTTGTTAGTCTTTTCGTGTTAATATTGATCTTTCTGGCTTCTGAGTGTTGCAAGTGACTTCAGTGATAGTATGCTGATGGATTGTTGATGTTTATAATATGTTACTGTTTAGTTGTTGCTAGAATTTTATATCTTACCGGGTCTTGAAATCAATGCAATACTAATAGGCAAGCAAGAAATTAGGAGTTGTGGGGATATATCAAGATTGTGCATTTGAGCTTCCCTATGATCAAGGAGCATAATGGGGTGTCACCTAGTTGAGTTTAATAGTATTTGTACGCAGAGGAAAATTACAAATGGAAAGGCATTCAAGGCAGCAAATAACACTATGTATGTAGTTGAGCTTTGGGTTGTGCCACTGCCTTTGGTTAGTGAATTTTAGAGGAATATATGAATTTCATAGGTTATGTATGCATCAATTAGTTACCTTGTTGATTTTTGATTGATGGTTCTAAGCTCAAAAATGCACCCTACTACACACCTTGTTTCCCACTTACCAATCTGATTCTAGGCCATGTTTTTTTAGTATGATTGATGAGTTGGAATGGTACTCTATGGTTTGGATCAAGGTTCTTAGAACTAAAACTAGTTTTCTGCTTTGGCTACCAATGTTGAATAGACTCAGCACAATGGATAGGTTGCAATTCCTGCCCTCCTCAAAGATATGCATTCTATGTAATATGAAAGAAAAGACTAGAGACCATCTTTTCTTTGAGTGTCATTACTATTAAAATATTTGGGCAAAAATCTCAAAACTAAGTACTGTTGATCCAATTTCGAACAAACTTTTATGACATACTACTGGAATTACCCCATCTACATGTGTCAAAATTTGATAGGACAGTTATTCTAATCTCCGTTACCTTATGCACTCAAGAAATTTGGAAAGAGAGAAACTTCACAAGGTTTGAACAGAAATCTACTTCCCTACTCTCTATTATAGAGCTTATCGTAGCTAGCATAAGAGAACAACTGATTACATATTAGTTGAACTCTCGCTGTAGCAGAAGAATAGCTCTCACATGGAGAATCTAGTCCCCGCTCCTTATTACTTAGTAAATGCATAACTAGAGTTCTTTCTAAATACTATTCCAGCAATCGAGAACTCATTCATTCAAGAAAACAAATGACAAATCACGCCTCTACTTACGAAAACAAGAGGAGATCATGACTCACTTGTTGAAAGCAGAGTAGTACTCCCTTCTTAGATTACGTCATAGTTATCCCTCTGTCAGATTGCGAAGTCACAATGAGATCAAAATAGCAGAAAAGAGCAAAACAAATTGAGATACCTACCTGAGAGAGATTTCCTCATAGCGCATTGTTCACTCATTTGGTCAGCCAAGTCTGGAGATTTCGGGAAAAAGGTTAGTTATGCCTAAAACACTAAGAATCGAAGTGCTTCTAATGATGAGACTTATCTGAGATATGCTCTATTGAGTGTGGACAAAGAAGGAGAAGAAGAGAGGGGCTGCCATGTCGATACCTTTGCCAACTACGATGCTTCTCACCCATCCGAATCGAGAAGTTTCTGAAAGTTTTGAGAAAGTAGAAATTAGTTATACCCTAATTGGACAACGATATACTCGAGTTTCGTTTGTGTCGTCGTTTTGTTTTACGACTTTTAGTTGGCTTGATTTTATGCAGTAGTTATTAGTATTAATATAGTGGTTTAGTGTATTAAGGGGTCCTTTGACATACTCCTTCTTTGTTAACCCCTTTATTCTTTAATATATTTTTAATTTTTCTCCAAAAAAAAGAAGTTATCAACGGAAGATATATTAAAGGGTATAAATTTCTTAAGTTTGAGCTCTGTCTCACATACTATTTTATAGAGGGAAAAGGTTTGGAGCTACTTTAACAAGTTGAAGGTCGAAATTTAGTGATATGAACCAACAGGAAAATATAATAAAACTATATTTTGGACTAAGAATCAAATCTGTTCAAATTAATTCCATATTGAAAAATCTATTTGAAAATTAGTTTGAGCTCCCCCATTTCATACTTCATTGTATTGCCTATTTCAGAGTTTAAGTATTTGCTCTTAAATTATCTAATAGCTCAAGGTTTCTACAATTGGGTGGTATCTTGTTAGATCCACAGTGTTGACTTTGTTTTTGGGACTTCTTGAGGTAGCAAAGGGATGTGCTTTGGCAATTGCTTGTTGCTAAAGCTGCTATTGTTGTTGATATGTTAAGACGTTAAGGAGATTCATTCAAAGATTTGGCAAATTACAGAAAAGATTTTTAGTGAAGTTGCTTGAATGACCAACTACTGAATGTAGTTAGATTGTTGAAGAGGCTGTTTGCATGTTGACAAGCATTTTTCTTCTCATTAATTGTTACCGATCACACTCTTTATTAGTGGCAAACTTAATCTCTTGACAAGTTTATAAATGGTTATGTTTTTGGAAATGTTTGTCTGTTGGCACTATAGAAATGATCCATAAATCCTGTTAGTTTTAGAAAGCAAGATACTAGTTTTTCCAAAACAAAGAGAGAGCACTGTAACATATAGGTTCCATTTTTAATACTTAGACAATCAAAAATGTGTCGTACTACATTACTTCTTATCAGTTATCTTTAATACTTTTAACTATAAACTATATGAGCTAGATATTTAGATACATTAGTTGTTTTGCTCCATTCTGTAGTTGAACGTAGGAACATGTTTTGACTGTCTAGATATTTGAAATCCATATTTTATGCTAGAGATTTAGCACTTGATTTTAAAGTATGTTTCATTTGTTATTCTATTGATGCCTTGATAAAGTGAAAAAAAAATAGAAGAAGAAAAAAGTTCTTGTTAGGATGAACATTTTGAAAATTGGTTATGTTTTTTTTTTTAAAATTAAATTTATAATTAATAGATGGAAAGTTGTACACGAAAACATTCAACTACGCCTAAAAACAGGAGAAACTAATACATCATAGGAAACAACTCCATATCGACATCCTAGAGACAAGCAAAACAATAGAAAGAAGAAACAACAGCTTTCAAACAACACATTTAATATTCTTAGGCTACCCCTGAGTCCCAAAGAACATAGGTAGTTCTTTTGAAAGAAAGAGCAACTCTCTAATAGAGTTCAATACCTCTATATTTGATCGCATTTTCCCTGTGAAGATTTGCAAATTTCTCTCCTTCCAAATCTCCTCTAGGGTAGAAACCAATGAGATGATGAATACTGCCCTATCCCCTTTTGGGACATTGTTCAAAGCCCTTAGGTTTTCCACTATGATAGTAAGTAGAAACCCATCCAATCTCCAATAACAATTCTCTTTAATTTTCCCCCAAATGCTCATAGCAAAAGGGCAATGGGAAAAAAAGATGATCTTTAGTTTCATGATTATTCTTGCATAGGAGACAAATGTCCAAATTTAGAATGTGTAATCTATCTATGGTGGCCATTTTGTTCAAAATTGCCAACCATAGTTAGGAAGACTTGGGTCTTAGGGACTTGTGCCATCCAATAGAGTACCAATCAACAGAGGATTGTCCCTGAGCTAACCACTTCCTACATACCTTATTTGAAAAGGAATTAGGGGGTTGGTTTAATCAGGAGAATTTATCTAAGTCCCGCAATTAGGAGTATACGAAGAAATGAGATGAATCACCTGTCTTGGAACATCAATCCACCTATTATCAAATATAATAGCACACACCTTAGCATTAAGTGGAATATGACTCCACCATTGGACTGCATTAGGAACATGACTCAGTGGACGATGACCCGTCCAATTATCAAACCAAAATTGAGCTTTCTGCCCATTCCCAACTCTACATTTAACCTTTGGCGCTATAATATCCTCGAGACTCATTAACTTGTTAATGAAAAAGGATTGAGACTCCTCTTTAGGGGCCATAGACCACAATGACTTCCCTGTTAGTATATAAGAGTGAAACCACTTGGTCCATAACGAATCATCATTGCACAGAATGTGCCAGATTTTCTTCAGCATTAATATGTTGTTTGTGGTGGCCATGGAGACAATTCCTAACCCTTCCGCCTTCTTAGTCTTGCAAACCTCGTCCCATCTAACCTTAATTATCCTTTCTCCTGAATTTAGCTTCCCCCACAAGAACCTCCTAAACAAAGTTTCTATTGTCTTCACTACTCCCTTAGCCAGAAACATGTCAGCTGACCAGTACACTTGAAAATTGGTTATGCTGGAAGTTTGAGTCTAAGATGTAATAGCTACGAGGATTAATTCCTTTTCTTTTTCTTTCCTTAAGAGAAATCAATTAAAGAAATCTAGGGCTGTAGATGCATGAATGAGAAGCGTCTCGCGTATGCTACTCATCAGTCTTATTATTCTTTTGGAAGAATGGGCGGAGGCCATAATGTTGGTCTAGAATGGATATATTGGAGATTATATTTATATCTTGAAAATATCAATGAATATATGAGAAATGAAGACCTATTTTCCACATGAATAGTATTGAGGAGAACATATGGAGCCCAATACAGAAAATGATATTATTAAAGATTTTGCAGTTGAAAAATGAAGATTAGGAGAATATTAATGAAGTATTAATACTAAAAGTTTTGTACAAACGGATGTGGTAGAATTATCTGATGTGGAAAATCATCATAACTGACTCTACTTTCTGCCAACAGAACAGGAGTTTTGTTTTATTTTGTATAAGGTCAATAACTTGATCAATAGAGTAGGACAATGTTGATATAATGCATCTGATTGTGTGTGCTGCTCAAGTGCTAGTGGATTCGAGTTGCAGAATGCATTATTGTGCTCTAAAAAAGTGAATCCTGTTCCCAATTTGACATGATGCATTATACATCCTTGAAATTCAAAATGAAGCGTTAATTGTTCTTTTTTTTCCTCTCTTATGCATCCCAACCTATGTTCTCTCTCCTTAAAATGAAGAGCTTCATAGTAAACTATTACTGGTTAAGCTTTCGCTGAAAGTTACTGCTTTTATCATACTTCCTTTCTTTGAGTATATACATAGTGACACCTGCAAGTTAGGACAACAAAAGAAGTTTAGTTGTTTAAATATATGCTTTGGCTTATGATTTGATTGTTATCATATAGTTCTAATGTCAGTGATTTTTGTGAATAATTTTCAGATTTTCTGACATATTTGGTATTTCTGTGTTTCTCTAATGGGCCTTATATTCCTTAGCCCTTGAGAGCAGCAGATTTTGGTTAGGTTAGGTGAACTAAATCATTTGCATTATGACCTTCTCAGCCCACAATCACATGGTCATGTAAAATATGTTTTCAGGTTCCAATTGCAGTAACTAGCATGCTTGAATATTAGCAGAAAATATATCTTCACTAGGGAAATGAGAGGCTGTTTATTAATTGAACAAAAAAGAATAATTTGGTTGGTTACATTCGTGTTGTCTGGGATGAGAACAAACCAGACATGGCTTGCTTGTGGATGATTTGAGCATTTAAAATCACTAATTTTGTTTCTTAATTTCCATTTTCTATTTTAGTTCTCAACCCACTCAACTCCCACTCCACCATCGGGCAACACCTCTACCGTCGACCTCCTATTCCCACTCTTCATTTTGATAACACAGCGCTTGTTCCAAAAAGGGTTGACATGCCCACCTTTGATGGTACCGATCCCGTGGGTTGGATGGCGAGAGCTGAACAATACTTTGAAATCCACAATACCCAAGATGAACTCAAGGTCTCCTTGGCGCTAGTGAGTACGGACGGGGCGCCTCTTCACTGGCTTCGGTGGTTACGCCAACGGAACCCAACTCTAACCTGGGAGCAATTGAAGATTGAAATAGTTCAACGTTACTTGGTGATATCTCGAGAATCCATACGAATATCTTGCAGCAGTGAAACAAATGGGTACTGTTGCTGAGTATATTGATGATTTTGTGGCTAGAGCGACACATGTACCGGATATGACTGATTCACAATGCTTGGGGTATTTTCTTAATGGGTTAAAGGAGGAAATACGAGTGCGACTCCGTTCCCATGATACTATAGTCTAGGCCAACGTTTTTAATCATCTTACTTGTAAGTTTTTATTGCAAGTAAAAAGAGAACTCCTTACTCTGGATCACATAATATTGTGTTTGATGCTCAAGATGTTATTCCTTCTCTGTCCCTGGTCCTATAAGTTACTGTCTGTTCCTATTTGCATATGGTGTTATGTTCTTAAATACACTTACTCTTTTCATGGACGTCCTCATTATTTGTAAATGAACTGAAGTGCATACTGGGTAATGTGGTGCTCAGGGGCCTTGCATATGGAGTCCTTTTTCAAGTTATATTGATGAAATTTGAACTTTGGTTAGAACATAGACACTATTTTCTCTTAGAAACTGATGTTGATTTTTTTTTTCATATTTCAATTAAGTTGTTAAATCTCTCGCTGATTTATTAATGTCATCATACTCTTGCAACCCAAAAAGAGATATGGAACTACTGCTATTTATTATTTTTGAACTAATGGTCAATAGAAATATGTTTTGCCTTCCCTTTAATTTACCCCTTTTCACGTCTTCTTTTAGTTTTTAATAATGTTGTGGATTCTGGGAAGAATGCTAGTTGTCCTTGTGGAGTACATCAGAAACCCGTCTTTGCAAGTCATCATGTGATCAAATTCCTAAGCTGTTGATGAAAGGAGAATGGGAGACCAAGAAGGTAATTACTCTCTCCCTATTTTACACCCTTCAATTGTAATGGTTTAGTGATCAAGAATAGTATGCATTTTCCTGTATTTTTCAAACCTTTCAGAATATTGGTATTTTTCCGCAAGCATATGGTACCCTCCGATGCAGTGCAATGTCATGTCCTCTTTATTACACGATATTTTTCTTGAGGTTGGATTAGTCAATAATCACACACTTACTTTAAGTATTTCTTCGTACTGTTGAACTAAAAGTCTGATGAGCGATCAGTTAGTGACATACCACTTTGCACAAATAGAAGCATTATCTATTAAGAGCCATTAAAGTCAGGCAACATCCTTTTGCTGCAGATGCTTCTGATTTGTTAATCAAGTTGTAGTCTGCTGCAATTATGAAGGAAAATTTTGACATTAAGATGATGACAAGTTACTTGGAAGCTATCATTAAACCAGTAGTTATATGTACGAATTGTACCCCAATTTTGTTGCTCTTGCTGTATCATAGTTTTCTTGCTGTGTCTGGCTAATCTGGGGGTGGATTGGGACATGTGAGTCCTCTCCAATGCCCAGACCATTTATAAGAAGTGAAGTTCTGTTTGCTCCATTAACATTTCTTGTTCCATAAACCTGGGAAATAAAGTAATCTGATGAGTGTGGAACAAGATGTCTGATATGACTCTTTGATTTCACTAAAGATTCTGTAGTAGCATAACCCTGTGCTTTCGGTAGTTTCAGGTTTCTCTATGAAATAGGGTTACCTGCTTATAAAGCTCCAGATTTTCTTGGTGAATGAGGTTACCCTGATACAAAAACGTCAACATTTAAGTGCTTGACTAAGAGATTTATGAAAAGCTAAAAGGATAATTTCTAGACATTGTATCTATGTTATACCTTTCGGTTTAGCTCTTGAATCTCATCCATTAATATTTGATCCTGAAGAAGCAAAGTACATCAATTGTTACATGCATTTCCTCATTTATGAGTATGGAATTTGATAGACTGAACAATGGGACAAGTTGTCAAACCTTTTTCACCCGTACGCCGAATACACTGTGCTCCAATTGGTTCTCCAAGCTTTGTAGGTCCTTTACACTTAAGCCAGAAAGCTCTTCTCCCATTATCCGCCTGTGCCAGATATTCTTAAATTATGGTCAATGGGATGCTCGTGTTTGCTAATCACACTAAGGATGGTACAGAAGCATCTTTCTTTCCTTTCAGCAGTCTCTATTTACTGAATATATTTAAATAAATTGCCTTTTGGATGATAATATCAGTGATCCGGATGTTGAGTGTGTATATAACCAGCAACTATATATGTTTTTCTATTGTTTGTATATGTATAGTCATTTATAGGGTGCTTGAGGAGGGTTCATTTTCAAGGCAGCAACATTGAAAGTGCATACAACTCACAAAAGTTCAAAAGACCTTGGTGAGTTATTATAACAAAAAAGTATATTATTTAATTTTCTGGGATCTTATTTTTGTGGGGGAATTACTGGCTTGGATATTCCAACTTCTGAACCTCTTACCATGGCTGAATGAAATAGTGACTACAGCAGCATGAACTCAAAATATGAAACTATGTTGCTCATGCACTTATGGAAATCACGTGTTTATGAGTTTCGAAGTAATGAAATACATGTTTAGGAGTCTTATGTGTGGATGGATGATTCAAATTTGGGGATCTAGAGTGTGCACAAGATGCAGCGAATTTTGAAATCCAAGTGAAGTTCTTTCATCTTTTACATCCCTTATGATCACTGGATATTGCTTTACCTGTAAAAGGAACATTATCATGCTAGACATGCACAATCTGCCTTTTTTGTTCTTTTGCTCGTATAATGCAAAGGTGGACATGCATATAGGAGCAATTTCCTGTATAAACATGCAAACTCAGGTAAATTGTCAGGAGTTGTCGTCTCAAATTTGGGCTAAGCTCAAAGTCAAAATGTCTGCAATTTTGGGGAAATTTTGAGGTTGGGGGTGTTAGGTTGGTACACATGTCAAACCCAGAAATTTGTATAACAACCCCAACTTTGTGGATTCTGGTTTTATACTTTGCAGTGACTGAAGGCCTGCAACTGAATTGTTTCCAAGGATACTTTCTTTTGTGTGAGAGGGCTGGCCTTTTGAGTGTCTAACATGGTACTGAAAACCATTAGCAGTAGCAATTTCTGTAGATAACTATGTTTTCCAGCACTATATTCCACTTCAAAAGTACAAGAAATCAATAATCAAAGCACAGAGTTATACCGATGGTTTTCTTGCAAAGTTTGCAGTTGTTGCCTCAACATTGCTGCCTCCTTTTTCCAAAACTGGGAAGTAAATTGCAGAATTCTCAACACAAACATTTTCTAAATGACTAAGGTAAGACAAACTACTACTATTGCAAAACCATGAAGAATATTCATGAATGAATGGAGTTGCTAACATTAACTAGCCTCTTTTGTCCAATTTCCAATGATGATAGTTTCACAGATTTAGAACATAGGATTACAGATTGTCCAATGATACCTAATAAATAATAGACTTGTGTGCATAAAAATCAACCGTGCATCATTACTGATGGATGGTCAGAGCATGAAATTGGTAGTGATGAGATCATGTTTTCTGTGATATTTTTGGCAAGTTGTAACTAGGCTGAGGGTTGTGGATGCTTTGCCTTGACATGAGCATGCCACCTCTAAGAGGTTAAAGCCACCTGTTGTTTTAAATCTAGTATTTGGCTTACTCTTGAAAGAGAAGCCTCATTGGCTGGGGTTCATTTGTTTTATTTTACGATTCAAACAACTAACATTGGGGATTATGAAGTAGCCAAAGATCGTGGGACGAGGCTTACCAGAGATCCTGTGCTTTCCTAAAGAGGGAAAGCTTCTAAATTTTTTGTTCTTAACAAATAAAAAGGTTGTTACTCGTTGCTCCCTCTCCCTCTAAATTAGGATCCTAGAATAGAATTTGAGAACAGTCTTGGCCTTGACATTTTTGTATGAAGGTACTGCTCCCTATACTTGATTGTGCACATGTGGCTGCAAGGCAAAGACTATTTCTGTTCGACCGAAGTAATACTGGTCACCATGAATGAAGAAGCTAGAAAGTGTTCTTTTTTCCGAAGTTGTTAGCAGTTTCACTTAGTACCATTCAGTTCTACTTGAGCTGATCAAACATGAATAGATAACATACCTTTACTTCAGAGGTTGGATTCCCCGTCTGATGTTCTTCTTTTGCTTTGTTGTATCTTTCAATTACTGATTTCATGCTGTAAGAGAAAATTAACATTGTATCATAAAAGCTGATGTGCTGTGTGCAGAGACTGTTAAAATTCATGAACCAGACAGTTGGAAATATAATTTGAAGGTTAAATGGTCAATTGTTTTTGCTTATGTAAAATTTTTCTGCACAGTATTTAAAGAACAAGAAGGAACCCATATTAAGAAGCCGGAAAATGCGCATTAGTGCCATGGCATTGACAGATGCACAACATAAGATAGCTTCTAATATCAAACTTCTTTCTATTCTGTTTTCTGCAATTGTTTTCTACTGTGATGTTTGTAACACAATCTAATCATTATTTTTGTTACCCTGCAAAAAGCTTTGATTAGGTTTTCTTCTATCCAGGGCCGAACTCAACATTATGTCCTTCCCATGGTACTCTTAATAGAGACGATTGCTATACCTGTGGTAAAGTTTTCCATGAATTATTTTTGTTGTATATATAAGGTCCCTAGATTTTGCAGATTAGCAAATTTGGGGTGATCAAGTTACCAATAATGCAGTTGTTTCTGACAAAAAGATGGAACATGTGTCTATTTTCCTTTTCTTTTATTATAATCTAAGTAAGGCCTCATGCAGTATGAGGCATTTTTTTGTTGATTGGTGTTGACCATACATGCAGCTTCACAGCAAGCTGTAATATCTTTCAAGTGTGGTGAATCATTGGTGCACACAAGCCTTTAGGTCTGCTAAAAGAGGAAAATATTTTGCAGAGCTATCAATAAGTATCTACCTCGCTCTAGATACTTGCTGGGCCAAAAAGGTTCTTTATTGACTCGGTTTAAGGGAAGTGAATCTAATGACCCTATTATTGATAAGTCTAAAGTTTGCGGTTCTGGTTAAAATCTCAAGAAAGTGAAATGGTTTCCCATCAAGCATTAAGTTGTTTCTCATCCTATTAAGTCAAAAGTTAATATGTTCTATTTGTCATAATGTTATGAACAACGCACTAGAGTGAAAGATTGCATTCTAGAGTAAAAAGATATTTGCACTTGTTAAATGTTTTTTTATTTGAATTAGTTATGTCAGTAATGAAAACCTTTAAAGAAAAAAATGGATCTTGTATTAATTTTAACTTATGTTTATTGTATTAGTGAACTATATCATTTGTATTAAAATATTTTGACAAATGTTTTAAAGTTTATTAAATAATTTCAATGGGATAATTTTTGAGATTTTTTAATTTAGTGACAATTTTAAAATTGTTGTGACTAATTTTTTGCAAGTTTAATAATTTTATTAATATTTTGTGGATTTGGTTAATAGATTAATTTTTGTTTGTGATGTAAGCTGTTATGAAGAAAAGTAATGGTTAATTCATTGTTTGCATTGAGTAAAACACTAAACTCATAACTCGAATTTGGTAATTATACATATGGGCCATGCTCATAATTCATGTACTCGTAACAAACTTGATTCTAGGTTTAGATGTTGTAAGACTTTTGGTATATGTAGAGAGCTTTACTTATTCATGAAACCATTTCAATTCCTTGATATTTGAAGGTTTGAAAAAAATGCCATAATTGTAGGAATGAATTCCCTATGGAAAGCTAGCAAATAGTGGAGCATCCTCTTTTCTTTGAAAGCTCTCAATTGTAGATTTCCCAAGCAAAGAGGTGTATTCTCTGAGTACTTTTAAAAGATTGCATTTTATAAGATGTTAGTAGTTTGAAACTTCACTTTCAAAAGTTTCAAACTTCATGTCAATTGTTTTGGAAAACGATTTTTGTTTTATCAAGTTTAGTCTGTTCCATTTGTTCAAGTTTGCCCAATTCTCTTACACAATTTATCGGGCGCTTTGTAATGCTTGTATATATAAGTGTTAACACTTTTAAGTTTATATTACAAAATTGTGCAAGTGTTGGCAAGCTTTGGCTAATATTTGGCACTCAAAAAGATGGAGCAAGGCAAAGAGTTGTAAGAAAAATGAGCATTGACAATAAGTTTGTATGCATTGGTGCCTACAAGATGTAAAATTGATAGCTTAAGATAAATCTTAGGTTAAAGGTTAGCTAGATCATAAATACAAGGGAAGTAAGAGCTTTAAGGATTTAATGTATGCTCAATTAGCTAAATCATAACTAATGGACTTGACGGAGGTAAGTATTGAACCAAATTAGTGTGTTACAGAAGTATTTGGAGATTTTGAATGATGTAGCGGATACAATGAACATGCATCAACTTTAAAAGATAATGATGTCTCATTTTTTAAAATTTTCAGAATTGATCGATATTTGGCTAGTATTTTGAATACCGACTGGTGCTATTTAAAATGGACTAGTATTAACTTGTATTTAAATTTAGTATAGCCTAGTTTTTATTTCGTACCGGTTTTAATCTGATGAGTATCCTTATTTATAATATTGTCTTCAATTATTCTTTTTGTTCTTTCGTTAGTAAGATTTTGAATATTTTGTTCAAAAGTTTCAATCGACAATCTTTATATTCATATTTTCTTTATTTAACGATTTTAAATTTTATTCGGTTTGTAGGGATATAATTAGAAACATAAATTAAAATTAAGTTACATTTCATAAAATATTGTTGTATATACACTATAATAAGAATTCACTTAACTTTCCTATTATAATTCTTATAAGTATTCAAAACATATGAATCTTTACTTTTATAAATTTATTTTTCAAGGAATAATATTTCAAATTCATTTTACTTTTACATCAATCAAACGAGACCCTATGGATAAAGATTAAGGAGATTTTGAATGATGTGGTGGATAAAATTGCAATAAATATATATCAACTCTAAAAGATAAAGGTTATGTGAAACGTTATCTAAAGATGGTAGAGTTATTTTTTATTTATAAACATAGATGTATCTCTCCTAATTAAATGTATGTTAGGATTTTAAATTGTAAAGTTAAAAGTGCTTGCCCTAAAGGGGGGAGAGAGAGAGAGAAGAGAACATATTGAGAGAGAACATTTTTTGATAAGAGAGGAAGAAAACATATTTAGAATTAACATTCTTTGATATACTTTTGGAAAAGTAATAAAAGGATTGTTTTAAATTAGTTCTTGTGCTTATTATTGCAATTTATTATTTATTATTTACGTAGTATTTTTGCAAGAGTGGGAGTTAAATGCTTGGAGCCTCTTTCCTTCGAAAGCTCTCGATTGTAGGTTTTCCCAAGCTAAAAGGTGTAGTCCGAGTACTTTTAAAAGATTGCATTTTATAAGGTGTGGTAGTTCGAAGCTTCACTTTCAAAGGTTTCAAACCTCTCATCATTTATTTTGGAAAACGAATTTTGTTTAATTAAGTTCAGTATTTTCTATTTGTTCAAGTTTGTCCAATTCTCTTAACATTACATAAGGAAGGTTAAGTTTTACTTAAACAGACCCGAATAAGATTGTTGAAAGCAACATCTATAAGTTTGATGTCTAAGAAAATTTTTGTAACATTACATTGTGAGTCCCTTAGCGGCTTCCTCTTAGAATCGTTTCCCAAGTTAAGAATTCTTAAGGTTGAAAATTACAATTTTTACTTGTTCATATGCTAAAGCTTTTATTGCCTCTCACCCTAGAATCAAGTTGGTTATGAGTAATGGGTTATCAGTATAGGTTATGAGTTAGTGTTTCACTTTACGTGAATGTTTAGTTGGTCATTAATTTTTCATGTAGAAGTTTACATATTATAGATAAATTTGATTTTGTTAGTCAAATTAGTAAAATATTAACAAAATTAATATTTTGAAATGAGAGGTTAAAGTTATAAAAATTTGAAAATTTGGATACCAAAAAAATTAAAAGTTCGGTAGTTGAGAATTCATTATTCCTAATTTTAATATTATAAAGCTCTTTTGAGCAATGTTTAACAACAAAGATACTGTTTAAAATAAGTGTAATTATGATAATATTCACTTTATTAGCAAAACTCAAAACAAGCTATCAAGTCATAGGTCAAATTATATTTTGTAAGTATGAATTTTGTTCTCAACATTTCCAGTATGTACAAATGTCTATCAAATATAAACAATGTTTATAAAATATATTCTCTTTTCTTATGTTATTGGAATGTTTGTAAGAAATGTAAGATGATATGATATGTATGAAATATCAAATTTAGTAAGTGCATGACAACTCTTTTTTCATCTGAATTTTCAAGTTTGAAAATTTATTATTTATTTTATAATATTGTTTACTTTTTATACAATTTTTTTCATGTTTTGTTTTTATTATTTGATTTTGTTAAGTTCTAATCTATAATTTTATAATGATAAAATGTTAATATTAATATTTTATTTTTAGTAATATTCTTAAGGTAATATGGGAGAAAAGGTAAAGTGAAATAATTTGTTAATTGAATTAATTAAGCAATCAAAACATAAAGAAAATGAGTAAAGTGGATTGTATATGCAATTTGAGAGAGTTTGAAGGAAATTTGAGTAAAAATCAAGAACATGGAGGAATCAAACATGTTAATTTGAGAAAATTATAGTAATCTTCTTATAATTTTATTTTGGTAATTTTAATGATTTTGGGGTTTAATTATTATATAAGCATTTTGCACTTAGGGTATGTTGTATATATTATTATAATTAAAAGAGATTTGGAAAGGTTTGAAAAACTATATATTGATTTTTAGATAAATTTTGAAAAATTTAAAATAGTTTTAGATAAAGTCTCAATGAAAGAAGTTCATTTTGATTTTTAAAGAGTTTAAAACTTTTAAGAACTTGTTTCAAAAGATTAATCAATATGAAGATTTAGGTAATCAGTATCATGATTTTAAAGAGGTTGATTGACCAAACAATATAGCCCACTAATGTCTTTTGTAGCAAGTTTGGGATCATATTAATTAACCAATGTGATAATATAATTGATTAATGCTATTGTTATGAATTGTTATAATGATTACTTTTATTATTACCAACTATTTTGAGTATAATATGCCATGTAAGAGTTGTTAGAAGTATGTTAAGCATACCAGAGTGGTTAAGAGCTTTGAAAAGTTAGATAATATTTGAGTTGTGTGCAATATATATGAACTTTAATTTATTGGTGTGAGTAAGAAAAGTAGAAATAGGATGAGAGTTTTAGTTGAGCTGTTATAAATCAAATTTGTATCTCTTTCTTTACCCTCTTTTGTTATTATTTTTTATTTAATGATTATCTTATATTATTATTTTGCACGAAATTTCAAAGTTCCTATATTACACTAAATAATTCAATAATTAAATTTTAAATAAGACAAAAGGTGAATTCATACATTCTCCTTCTCGCGTTTCATCTACTAATCAATATTTATCTAAAATAATGTATTATTGCAAATTTTAATTTTAATATGATATTATTATAAAGTTATAAATACTAAGAGAATTGTGAAATAACTAACATATGGGATAAACGATAATTATCAAGATAAAAGGGCTGAATTTACAAAGCAAAGATCAAACTTTAGGAGATAGCCATAAAATTCGCTCTATGTTTGCTTTGTAGATGTTTAGGAAGTTCTATATACCCAACACAATGTTTTAGTTTACGGTAAAAGAATCATTTGCTATGGTTTGAATGATTTCTAATGGCCCCTAGACTTATAAATCACATTTGGTTTTGGACACTGCCAATGAACTTTGAGGCCTTACTAACCCATTCACAATCTTCTCTCGGTTATGAGATCGTCCTTTGTCTGTAACATAACTACTGAATTATTTAATACCCAATGGCTAGTTTTTATTCATGAGAAGGCAATATTATGAACTATCTCCTCAACGAATTCGCAATCTAATCACTGCCAATTTTGGTAAGAAAATCAATCTTTTGACACCTTAAGATGAAAGCTATGTTTGAAAAACATGGAAATATAGTTTAAAATAACTATGTGTTAGAATTAAGGTGTGAGTTTTTTATGTTTTTAGTTAAGTTCGGATAATTCTGTTCTTCATCAGATGCTCAAAATCTGGAAGTTTAAGAAAATTACTGCATTTAGGGAAACTTAATTAGGGTGCCAATACAAATTAATATTCTAAAAATTGATAGCTATATTCCTTGTGGTATTAGCATTTTTTAAAAGTCATTTTGATATATATTTTGATGCTTGCGTTTATAACTTGTTAATTCACTGTTATTTTCTCGAATATTCTAATACTAATTAAATCAGACTTGCAGTTAATTTTATCAAAGTTAATACTACTTAAATTTTATATTGAATTATAAAATGTTCGTAATTTTATAAAGAAATTCTATGCTAAAAATGTAAGTTTTTTTATTAAGTATTTAACTATATAGACCTCTTGGATTATTTGTATTTGTTCTTTGTTCAAGTTAAGAGTTTGGTGAAATAACTTGTATTTCGCCAAAAACTACTGCCAACATCTTGGCACTGGGTGTGTCAATGTCGCCAAACTAAGAAAGGACTTAACCATTGCAAAGGGGATACGATTAAGGTTGGGTTCCAAATGTCTAGTTTCCCACCAAATTATTCCATAAAACAAATAATTGAAAACAAAAGGTAAAATATAAAATTATCAATGAATTTAGTTCACACGTGTAAACAAATCATCAATAAACAGGACAAAAAATATAAGCATAGGCATCGACACTTCAAATCTCGGCACCATTTGAAAAGTTTGGAACCAGATAAGACAATACACTATATTATCCTAGCTAATGTATTACTTGGTGCCCATCAGCAATAACCATGCATTCTAAATTCTTCTCATGAGTAGGATAATGGAGATTGCGTGCTGCATTCAAGGAAATCATGATATAAGATGTATAACTCGCAAATGAATTCTATCATCGTACGGCAGGTTCAAAAGAAAAGAAAGAATATAAAAAACTAAGTCCCTATTTATGGGAAGAGGAGTTTATGGATGGAATTGAATCGACATAGGCTAAGTAAACAAGTTGAATACTACAACTTTAGTTCGTTGAATGACTATATAGTGTGGCATCAAACTAATTATAGATAACGTAGGTGATTATAATAAGTGCATACAGCCATGCGTGAAGAAGGCCATTTAGATTCCTAGTTGATGGGGCCACTTGCATGAGCTGGTAGCCTTGTGCTTTCTCCAACACTTCGTCGAGTGTTTTTTATAATAATTGATATGAGGAAGACTTGATGCCATTAAAAAAAGAGAAAAGGATAGTTCCTGCGCCATTACAGTAAGGCGAACCCTCTAATGGGGCTCAAGGATTGGCATCCTAATAATAACTAATGGATAAGCTTCTTTTTTACTTTTAGGTAATCTACATTTGAAAGATGACCCTATCCTTCTTCTACTAGGGTTTCATGGTCGGAAGGGATGCAAATGGACGTGCTTTGAGGGCAGATAAAGTCTTGGACGCTGCTCTGAAGGGGCATGATTGGGAGATAACCAATGACCACCTCTAGGCTGCAGTTGATGTTATTTGTAACAATAGAGGCAGTAAGGCAATATGCACCACCACTGTCGAGTGGGCTTAGCTAAGACATACATTGTACATCTAATTTTTGTCATTGTTCATTTTCATATATCCAGCAACAATATATACGTACATACATACATATATATATATATATATATACACACACACGTGTATGTACATTAGAATTTTATTACGTTTCACATCTAAATAACTTTGCAATTTAGCATTATCATAAATTTGTATTACGAAGTGAGTAATTAAGCTTTTAGATGTTATTGTCTCTGTGTTTACCACCTGGGCATATACTTACTGAATCTTGATTAAGAAATGAATGGACATAAGGTGGAGAACTACACCCTACTTTTCTTTTGTCTGATAAAACTTTAGACAGTTGCTAATGATGATTATTTTAGACAAAATCTGCATGGCTTATTAAATTTGTTAGTCTTGTCATCTACCATTTGTAGTTCGTATTTGAAGAAGAACAATCGTCTATCGGGTACTTATTCTTTGGGTAAAGCATCATACAACCCTAAGCTTATCAAACGACAGAAAATACTTCGTGCAATCCTGGAAAGCAGTTCCAGAATCAAATTTTAGCCCTTTCATTAATTGCTTCTGCAAAATGAGTCACCCTATCCTGAATCTAGGCAGTTAATTTCTTATAGGGGAAATTTCAATCCAAATAATTTCGACCAACTATCGACATAATCTATTGGCAAACACCAAATCGTGTAAATTCTGCGTCCCCAACATGTCATCCAGTCTGGTTAACTCTAGTTATCTGGTAACTCTTGCTCTTTCGAACATTCAAAGATACTCGCTTGTGCACTGTAACTTTAGTTTCAAAAGAATTGATAACACTGTTCTTTTATTTTCTCATCCTTCCACTGTTTCCCTCTCCATATAAATCGAGGATTTATTAAAAACCTTGTTGCATGTATTAGACCTTTCAATCGACTATTTTAATAGACACACAAGCAATTATCCAATTGTAGTTAGGATGATGTGCGAGATCCTAGCTGAGTTTTTCTTTCCTCACAAAATTATGTTTCACATTGGTGACAATGCACATAATACATACTTCTTTCAAGGTCCAGCAAAGCAGAAGTCAGTCGTCTAGAAAATTTAGTTAATGGTACATATTTGCAAATTCTTTGAACAATTTGATTCGCAAACAAATATATATCTGAGGCCAAAAGGTAGAGTCCTACAGATTGAATAAAAAAGCTAGAATTGCTATAGCTTTATAAGCTATTCGATCTGTAGCGTTAGAAAAAAGAAAGCCGCTGGTCAAAATGTTCTTAATTAGTTGCTGTATTCCAGTATGGTTACAGTAACTTCGACAGATTCTTTGACGCATTTGATTCCCAAAAAAAATTAACTAATGCCAAAAAGGTAGAGTCCGAAATTGCTTAGTTCTATACAGTTAGTTGTTCTGTAGGGTTATATATCCAGGGTCAAAAAGTATGGTTAGAATATCTTTGACTAATTAACGATCTTTTTGGCCTGACTCAACAGTATAGGAATATATGCAACATCTCTAAAGATTGAGTTAGAAACCAACTATTGCTAAAGACCAATCCATTTTCTCTCCCTTTATCACTGGAATTTTGATGTGTGACTAATATCATTCAATAACACTCTATAAATGGAACTCAAGGGTATGGAATCTACATTCTTTTGCGTCTAGTTTTTATCTCCCCACTACAGTTATCATAAGGAATAGCCTAGTTCAAAATCTAACCAAAGGGATGACAACCAAGCACAGATAATTCAAGGAATTGCCCTTACTGTTGGACAACTTAATGTGAAAGAGCTTGAATATTTTCCCTTTAACGCTTAAACGATAGAAGTACGAAATAAGAATAGTTAGATAATTCGTTCAGTGTACTTGTGGACGGGATGCTCTAAAGTTGGATGATCCCTTCTGGGATGGTACTTATGCTTTGCAAGGGATCTTGGTTGTACATTCAATTTACTTAATAAAACAAAAAAGGCGCTGAATCCTTGAGAAATCTACATATGTTCAGCACTGCCAATTCTCAACATTCCAAATCAGATTATAGAGAACCAAAGGGTTCACGGTATAAATTATCCGAACGTAAAGAAAACTTGTGACCTCTGTGAAGTGGAAATGTAATTTTCAATCTTCAGCACCTATGCTCCAATTGTATAATCCACATAGGACGTCCTATCACATTTTAATAACCAATTGGTCCTGGAAATTCAAATTTTGGCTTAAGAAAGGAGTTCCACAAGAGATATAACGTTTGCAAAATATACCTAATAAACGTTATAAACTATGATATTGCTGGGAAACGATTTCGGAAACTAGATCAGCTTCAAGGAACTATCAACTTGACAGTGCGAATTCCAGAAAACCCTTGGACTAAGGTAATTCTGGCATCCTAATAATTGTAGTTCTCCGCGACCTTAAACCCTCCTAATAACTATAACTACTACATGGTTATAATTGCTCTAGATCATCTACCCGAGTAATATATAACTCCTTATCTCATTCCTAATACACTTACATGTATATAGATACATAGAAGTGTGCTATGGATATAATTATACATGCACACCATCTTGTGTGACCGATGAGGTTACAGTTCACTCAAAAATATTCTATATATAAATAGACCTCATCTAATTGAATGTTTTCCTAAATTCATGAGGAAAAAATAAGAAAAAAAAAAAAGTCAAGCACCTACACAAGCAACACATAATCGCCTCGTTCACACCATAAACAGCACTACTTCACAGTCACTGGTGACTTCATGATCGAAACAGACTAAATTTTCAGCAACAGATAATCTCCACACTTTAAGTCTACGACAAAATTAAGTGGAGTATGATCTTGAACGACACATGACAAGAGAATCAGATAGTTCACATAACCTAGATTGTATGCTCTCAATAATAACCAAAATCCAAAAGTATCGACGGAAACGGTATAAACAAACAAAAAAGCAGAAAGGCGGAAAAGTACAAAGAACGAAGAAGAGAGGTGACCTGGTGCTAGAGAAATCGTAGAGCTTGCCGGTGCTAGAGAAGATGACGACTCCGACTTCGGCGTCGCAAAGGATCGCAAGTTCTTTCGCCTTCTTCAACAATCCATTTCTCCTCTTCGAGAACGTCACTTGCCTGCTCGTCGAATTATCTATCCTCCTTATCACAATCTTTCCTCTCCCCATTTTTCACCCAAAATTCCTTCTAGATCCTTCTGGCGTAATAATATTATGCAAAACAAGAAGTAATATTCTATCAATCAGCATCCTCATAATTTCTTAACAGTTTTTCAAATCTCCAAACACAGTCTCAAACCAGAAAAAGAGAGAGAGAGAGAGAGAGAGAGAGAGATCGGAGAACTTTATAGTTTGTAAATGGAAAAAGGAAAAAGAAAAAGAAGGAAAAAAGGAAGCTTACTCGGTGATGGTGCTAATGGAGACAAATGGATGAGGACTCAGGCGAAGAAGCTGTACAAGGAAAGCCCTGGTGAGATACTACTGAGGAAGCTAAAACCGTTTTCCACCTCCACCTTCGAAGTTATACAAACCCGCTGCTGGTTTTCGCACCTTTTCATGTCACGTGGACCAATTGGAGAATTTCCTGTGTTCCTTCGTCACTTTGTTTTATTAAACTAGCGACCGTACAATCGTCCTGTAGCTCGATGACGCGTGGAGACCGCGAAATCCTAATCCCTTTTAATGGAAATTTCTGGTTTATTTTTTTCCTGAAAATAGAAAGGACCAAAAAGGAAATAAAATTTTCTAAGAGACGCAGTTTAGCCCCTGTATTTGTGGAATGGCGGTTGTATCCCCAAATAACCCGAATTGGTATTAATTAAGGTTTGGGGGGTGGAGACAAAGTGACGGAAAATATCCGTCTCCGTAATAATATAATAAAATATAATTTATAAATATTACGTATATTTAATAATTTATTTAATATTAGAAACGTGCATCATAATAACAAGAATTTCAAAGCACCCGTTTGATAAGCATAATGTAGTTGAACTAACCTCGGGGACTTTCTTATTACCTGGTTTATTGCATTTGATATTTAAAAAAAGAAGAAGAAAAAACAACCTTAATTGTTACTACCAAGTACGAAGAGATTATATAATATAAATAGTCTAAAAATAAAATGACGGTTGTCTCTAACCGGAAATTCACAACTCCATTATGACTTTGAAAAATCTAAATGTCTTATCGATGAAATCTTTAGTTGGATTAATTATAAAGATGATACTTAATTGTTATTATTATTAAATAAATAAATTTCATTTTATTTATTTATAATATTAATAATCACTAATATTTAGTGAATATGATTGGGGTCAAAAAGGTAAATAAAGAAAGGATGTAGGGCTGCGATGGGGCAGACAGATTCCCTGCGAAACAACGTGTGAAATGAAATGATGATGTGGAGAAGGGAAAGTCAAACAGTGAAGAAAAAAGACAAGGTGGTCAGAATTTGGTTTGCCTTTTCTTTTTGGGTTGTTAAGGTTTCCGAATTAGGAAATTGGAGCCTGTGTCTAAAGGGAAAATGGAAAACTTCGTAGTCCGATGTAATTGTTTGATGCTGTCAAGGTTAGCTGATCCCTCTTTCTAAGACTAAGGAAAGGTCTAACCTTCCAAGTAATTAGATTAGGTGATATTCTGAGTTTATTTGCTTTTTGTGCGTTTTGTCTGGCTTCAGGGTTCTGACAAAGCAAGTCCCAAGTTGGGCACTGTCACCCATCACCCTGTCTGAATCCCTCCAAAACTTTGTTTTGTACTTTCTGATTCCCTTCTCTCTCTCTCTCTCTCTCTCTTTCTGCAGTACCACTAAGCATTAGCTGAAAAGATGCTCTTCGAAATTCTAATTAAGATTAGCTCAAGATTTTCGAATATATTATTTATTCGATTGCCTTCAATATAATGTTATGATACCGTATCGGACTCGGTATCGAATTAGGCTCTAGAAACGTAATCTAGTATCGATTCGATTGGCTTATCAAAGATCTGCTTCGGGATATTTTTAAATTTATAAAATAGTCTTAAACTTTTTAAAATTGCAAAATAATTCATATTGATATATTATACTGTTGCATCAGTATACTTTACTAGTTCTTTGTTTATATCAACCATACTTTAAAAATCTTAATAATAAATAATAATGACGATAATTTGAAATAACAATAATTTTAAATATTTTACATATAAATAATAACCACAATTAATATAAATAAAGACAATCATCATCACACAATTATAAAACTAAGAATAATACAAAGCATTTAAAATATTACAATCATACAATTTCATCATTATAATAAATAATATTACATATTTACATCAAAAGATTCAAAACATCCGATAAAAAAATATAAATATTACAAAAGGTTGATGACGAATAAGCAATCAAGTAGAAGTTGAACTCAAACAAAAATATTACATTTACATTACATACATATAATTTAACATAAACATCAATGATCAAATACAAGTAAAATTAAAGAAGAGGAAAATAAAACACTCAAGTTCAATCGTCATGGCGGATACCGCTTGAATCAAGATCGATTCCATTGATCATTTGGTACAAAATCCTCATCATTGAGAGGAGCTTCATCATCATCATTCAAATTTAATGCACCAAATGGCATGTCAATGCTTTCTCATCCAAGATCATCTTCCACATTCAAATCACTCACATCAACCAAATTGGGTTCTTCAGAAACCCAATCCGCCAAAATATCAATATTATCAATCGCAATTGGATCATTTGAACAACTTGTGCTACTAAGAGTCCTAGTAAACAATTACATTTAATTATTAGATAATTATAAGAAATTATATAAAAATTAATAATGAAAATAACATACCTTTCCCGAAGCTTTAAATTGTAACGAACAAAAACCAAGTCATTCAACCTCTTATGCTCCAATCTATTCCTTTTCTTGGAATGGATAAATTCAAATGTGCTCCAGTTTGTTCACACCCAATTGCACTCACACATTGACTTAAAATTCAATTGCAAACTTTTCAAATCGGAACACTACATCCGAAAAGATCTCACCAAGCAACCGCAAGTTATAAGAAAACAAAAGTAGTGTATAAAAAAAAGTGATAAATAAATTTCAACAAATAAGAAATAGGAAATAAGTAATACCGGAGAAAGAAGTCCTCTTTGTTGAATAGCGTAATCGACATTCCAAAATCTCCATAAGAGTACTCATAAACCTCCATTTGTGTGGTTAAAGCAATTTGCATTGAGTCATGAGGAACAATTGTTGTAATTGTCATAAGCATCCCTCTACTAACTTCAGCTTGCTTTTCAACATCTAGTCTAAAATACACACTGGGATTCAAAAATGCCCCAACTATAAACAATGGAGAAGAAAGTTGTCTTCTCCTTCTCTCATTAATGATTGAGATATATGGCTCGTATAAAGAAGGCTTATGTTTCAGATTCGCCTTGATTGCTTCCGTTGCTCTCTATAGCATCAAAAATATAACCCATTGTTGGCTTTTCTTCACTATCAGCCAACCGAAGCACCCTCACCAAAGGCTCACAAACCCGGATAACGAATTGACATGCCGACCAAAATTCCCTATCTTCCAGTATGATACTACAAACCTCCATTCCAGCATTAGACCTAGCATGCTGAGAGGTTTACCCACTTATCACTTGTAAACATTTACCTTAACTCCTTCCTCAACAAAAGAAAAGACTGAAGTGATAAGAAATTTGTTGCAAATCTTGTCACATCAGGGCGACACAAATTCCTACCATTGGTAAATTCCCTTCTCATCAAATTTAAAACCCATGCACGATTATAAATAAAATTTGTCACCTTCTTTGCCTTCTGCATGATCTCATTAAAAACAGGAAAATACCTAAGATTTCCTATATCCCCCAGTATTAAGTCAATGCAATGTGCAACATAAGGAGTCCAAAAAAATGAATTATAGGTTCTCTGCAACCTTTGTTCTGCCGCTTTATAAGCGGAATCATTATCAGTAATAAACTGAACAATGTTTTCCACCCCTACTTCATTCACAACTTGATCAAATATCCCAAACAAAGTATCAACATTTCTAATCAGGCCAGATGCATCAATCGATTTTAAAAACATAGAGCCATTAAAACAATAAACCAAAAAATTTATGATAGGCTCTTGTCTCCTATTGGTCCAACCATCACACATAATTGAGTATCCATTAATACTCCAATTCACTCTTCTTTCAGCCAAATAAGCTCTCATTTCAGACACAGCACAACTCAAAAGTTTACCTCTTAAGTCATCAACCGATGGCCATTTGTATCCTGGACCATAAGAGGCTATGGCATCTATCATAGGTCGATAATAATATGATTGAGAAGCATTAAATGACGAACCTGTATCATACCACCATCTAGCTACTGCCATATCCACATTGTGAGCCGCATCTCTTGTCTGCATTGCACTACGAATTGAAGGTTGGGCTCCAGGAGTTGTTCGTGGTGCAAATAAACTAGACAGCTGCCTTCTTCTCTTCCTCACTTCAGATTGTACAGGATCCTGAAACTGAGATGGAACACTATCAGTACCACTACCACTACCACTACCACTTCCACATTGAACATCTCCATAATCACCACGGAAATCGGGAAATGAACTTCCACTACCAATTTCAAGATTCAATCTTTCCCTTCTATCTTTTTCAAATTGATGTTCATCAAACAATGTCTTCATCTGCCACTTCACATCATGACTTACTTTTTTACACGCTTTCACATCTCCTTTAACCCCAGCTAAATGACTTTTCAATCGGGTGATTCCTCCACCTTTCAAATGCTTGTTACAAAACAAGCAAATGGTATGATTCTTTTGACCAGGAACCACACCAGCATGAGCCCAAGCTGGATCACTGTATCTTCCTGAACTAGGTTGATCGTGAGTATTTGAACTTCCTTCCATTTATCTGTACAGAAAAATAAATAACACATAATTTCAGTACACAATGACAATATGCACAAAGCTAACAATTCAAAATATTCAACATATATAACGATTCAATCCAATTCAATTCAATCCAATCAAATTCAATTCAATCAAATCCAATCCAATTCAATTCAATCCAATCCAATTCAATCCAATACAATTCAATCAATTCCAATTCCATTTCAATTCAATCCAATTCTAATTCCAATTCAATTCAAATTCAATTATAATTCAATTCAATTCAATCCAATCCAATCCAATCCAATTCAATTCCATTCATTCCATTCCAATTCAATTCAATTCCAATCCAATCTAATTCAATTCAATTCAATCCAATCCAATCCAATCCAATCAAATCCAATCCAATTTCAATTCCAATTCAATTCAAATTCAATTCTAATTCAATTAAATTCAATCAAATCCAATCTAATTCAATTCCATTCATTCAATTCCATTCCAATTCAATTCAATTCAATTCCAATCCAATCCAATCCAATCCAATCCAATCCAATCCAATCCAATTCAATCCAATTCAATTCAATCCAGTCCAATTCAATCAAATACAATTCAATCAATTCCAATTCCAATCCAATCCAATTCAATCCAATCCAATTTCATTCATTACATTCAATTCAATTCAATTCCAATCCAATCCAATTAAATTCAATTCAATCCAATCTAATTCCATTCATTACATTCCAATTCAATTCAATTCCAATCCAATCCAATCCAATTCAATCCAATCCAATTCAATTCCATTCCAATCCAATCCAATCCAATCCAATTCAATCTAATCCAATTCAATCCAATTTAATTCAATTCAATCCAATCCAATCCAATTCAATCCAATTCATTACAATTCAATTCAATCCAATCCAATCCAATCCAATCGAATTCAATTCAATTCAATTCAATTCAATCCAATCCAATCCAATCCAATTCGATCCAATTCAATCCAATTCAATTCAATCCAACTCAATTCAATCCAATTCAATTCAATCCAATTCCAATTCAATCAATTCCAATTCCAATTCAATTCAATTCAATTCCAATTCCAATTCAATTCTAATTCAATCCAATTCAATCCAATTCAATCCAATTCAATTCAATCCAATCCAATTCAATCCAATTCAATGCAATCCAATCTAATTCAATCCAATCCAATTCAATCAAATTCCCAACAATTTTCAATCCTAACAATTACAAAACAATCACAATTCAATTTCCATTCATTCCATTTCCAACAATTCCCAATCCTAACAATTACAAAATAATCACAATTCAATTTCTATTCATTCCATTTCTAGCAATTCTCAATCCTAACAATTACAAAACAATCACAATTCAATTTCCATTCATTCCATTTACAACAATTCTCAATCCTAACAATTACAAAACAATCATAATTCCATTCAATATCCAACAATTTCCGATCCTAATTAACACAAAACATTCATAATTCTATTTCTAACACACCATAATATTATATACACCATTTTATATTTCATTCTTAAATATATATGATGCTTTTATAATTCTTAATCGACATTATAAGTATAAATTGGAATCTACAAATATACATCATATTCACAAATCACAATTTCATAACATTACCAATTTAAAATTTATAATTCCCCACATATATATTGCCATTCCATTAAAGTCAACATCTTTTAACTTTTTAGGAACAATTAATTATTTACCTAGCTAAAACTAATACTCAAATAAACAAATACTATCATTATTAACTACAATCAAATTATTATTAATTTCTAATTCCATAATTTTATACTTAACTAATTATTTATCAATATTCAATACCCAAATATTAAAAATTAATGACCATTTAACAAATATTAAAATGTGTCAATTAATGATTGTCAATTTTAATTATCAATTTAACAATTTTACATTTAATTATTAATTTCACATTTGATCAATTGATTGTCAATTTTACAATTTGATTTAAATGTTGTTTTGATTTTAATTATCAAACTCAATTTCAATTGCACAAACTCAAATAGTCAAATTCAATCTCATTCACAATAATTCAACAATTCAATTTTAATTTCATAAATCTACTAAAATACTAAATCACAATCACCAAATTCACCATTCCAAACTTAATTTCCAATCAGACCAATAATAATCAATCACCAATCAATTTCAATTTAACAAAATCGGTTCAAGTTCAACTTCCACAAGACAAAATGACAAAATCACAAAAGCCACAATTTATTTTCAATTTCAATATCATCGGTTCAACACTTCAAGTTCAACTTCAACTTCAATCAAACCTTCCCTTCAAGTCTTCAACAACCGAAATCAGCTTCAACTCCTTCAAGCCTTCAACTGTTCAACATTCAAACAAATTCAAAATTTTTCCTCATTCCAGCCGAAACCCGAAGCAACCTCTATGATTTTCCATCATCCAACAACTCAACAACACAATCACAGGCACAATCAACTTCAAAATTCCATGAAACATGAAAAACAAAATAAAAAACATACACCCAAGAGCCAAACACAATCGGGTCTTCGGTGAGGTTGACGGCGACAGCGAGGATGTTGGACCCCGTCCCCGAGGCCCAACATTCGGACCCATAAAGCATAGCGGACCCAAAACCGACCATAGAAAGACCTCATAAATAGGGAAAACCTCCTATAGAAAATTTGGATTGGCTAATTAATAAAATTGTTCCCTCCGTTCTAACGGTTTCAACTCAACTAGAATCGCTCAATTCGGGTTAGAAATGAAGAAGTTATGGTTAAAACACTATCTCAAAGAAAATAGTCAAAACTGGACACTACCGACTTCGGGTAAGAGTTTGAAAGTCTTAGGGGCTTAATTGTCGATCGGTCTCTTCATAACAATTGTAGATTTATGTCTCTAGTTTCATTTAAAACAAGAATCACTTCGATCCGAGCTCTCTAGCTCTAGATATTTTAAAATTAGTGAAGTATATTCGAGAAAGAATCAATGACCTCCACACTTTGTTTTAAATAACCTTTTCAATTTAAAATAAATAATGATAAATCAGGTGTAGAAAGATAGAAAATTTTCTTAGAAATCCATCGGTTCGAAAATTAGCTTAATCGGAGGTCGGTGCAAAAGTTATGGCCAAAAAAGAAGGGGAGGGTGGCCGTAAACAGACCCCATTGCTCGCAAGAGCGGCATGCCGGGCTCTTGGTGCTTCGCTCGCATGGTGGGCGCGGGCGAGCAAGGCGATGCGCGATCGCCCACATGGCGAGGCGTCTTGCGATCGCCCGCATGACGGCGATCTTGCGCGCGCGCAAGATAGAGGCGATCTTGCAAGTGCTTGGGCGACACGCCTACTGACCCGACCTATCGACTTCTAACCCTCATAACTTTTGACTCGAGCTCCAAATTAGACACGGTCAGAAGCGTTGGAAAGCTAAGAGAAAATCTATATTTTTCAAGAAGGACTCACCAGCAAACTCGGGCTCTAAGGAAATCAAACGTTCTCACTAACACAGGTCGGCTAACTCTCCACAAACAGTACAGAACTTCCGACCTCCATAACTTTGACCTAGAACTCCAAATTTAGCAAACTTAGTGTCTATGGAAAGGTAAAAGAATTATCTACAAACTTCATGAAGAACACCGAGCTATATTCCCACTCTATGAGGGTCAAAGTGGACTCAAATCTCCACCGATAATCTGTCACTTTGATGACACCAAGAATAAATTCCAACGACCACACCTACCAACTTAATACATCTTAAATAGCTCATAAAACCTCCTAGAGTGCTCTACTACCGGTTAACACTCTCAACAAGTCTCAGTACTCCCATTCTACCTATACCAACCCAGAAATCTCAAAAACACAACAAACTCAAAATTTCCCGATGAACATTTTAGTCCAGATTCAAAGACTATACTCTTCATCAATACATGACCATAACAACATACCAGTGACCTTTCCCAAAGCCAAAATCCAACAAAACTCATATAACAATAATACTCAAAATCATACACATACATTTCCAAGGCCATCAACGGATCACAAATCAACCAATTCACATGAAGAAAGTACTAGAGCTCTCATTCTCATTCCAAGCCAAAATGAAGGTTCATGCATAGCTTTGGTTACATATTGTCATATTCATCAAGATTAAGTACAAAATACAAAAGATGGGATGCTCAATGATCAATATGCCTACAAAACTATTCCAAAAGCTAGTTACTAACTTAATACAAAATAGCTAAACTTCTTGAGTGATGCCCAAAGTTCTTTGCAAGGTTCACTCTCAACTTGACTGCACTGAGGAGGAGAATGAGGTGAGCTAACACGGCTCGATGGCTAATCGCCTATAGCCATCGGTAATGAGCCATGCAACACATATATTCATACATATAGTCATGCATATATCAAACAATCCTAAAACATTCACAAAACATCATTTTAGGCATAACAAACATTACATTACATAAAGCCTAACATGACAACTTTATCAATTATAACACTTATGATGCATCATACACAACAAAGTTTGAATGAAAAATGCACAATCACATGGCTAGAGAGTTTCCGTAAACACAACGAATAAACCGAAGTTTATCGTAAACACAACGAGTCCGATTTCTCAGGATCTCGTGGCCACAAGCGGGCAGCCGGGAGAAGGCTAGGTCAACGTGCATGTGACTATCACAACGGGGTTCTCTCTTGCCCACACACACAAATAATCTATGCTCAAATAGTTTCGTTCATACTTTCAAGTATGCACAATTCCATACTTTACATTTCTTTTAAAGGCAAGATGCCACATTTAACATACATATCCAAATATTCATCGGAAATCAACTTTTCACACAAATATAAAGCAAAGCACATAAGCATACAAGGTCACCCATTACATAATGACTATAAACGCATTACCCACCTAAAATGTCGGAAATCTGAGTTCACAAATGTCCTTCCTCTCTCTCTTGAGTGAGGTTTCCTTGGTTCCTTGATAAAACACATCTCCAATCAATTTCTAAATTCATAGGAAAGGTTATAATATTCATAAATTAAAGGAAAACTAATATTAGCCTTAACCTAACCTACCCATGGCTCATTTAAGCTAGAATAACCAAAACCCTAGCTTAGGAATCACAAAACCACTCATCTCTTCTTTCTTTCTTCATTCCTACACAAACCCTAACCTTCATTTCATCCCATTTCTTGAATCTAACTCAAAGGAAGATAGATACTTACCTTAAGCTCTTGATTTCTCTTCCTTTTCCACTTTTCTTCTTCTTTCTCCTTCTCCTTGGGCTTAGCCAATCCTCTCTTCTTCTCCCTTCTCTTTTCACGTTTTCCTTCTTCTCCTTTGGTGTTCTACGACAATCTCCTCTCCTCTTCCTTTTATTCATTTAACTCATTTATTTCCTTTACATCTCCTCCCAAAACTACATAGTTTTGCTATTGGCTCTCCTCCTCTTCTTAAGCCCACTCTACTCTAAACCACTTAACCTTCTTCCATTCATTCCTAAAAGCCCATACTTTCCAATATTAGGCCCAAGCCTTCAATTAAATTTCTAACTTCTAATCTCAAGCCCAACATAAAAATATTTATATGGACACATAATTAAATCAATTAAGGCAAAATAAAAATAATTTAACGAATAAATCCATAAATAAATAATTAATTAATTCAAATAAAATAAAAATTTTGGGGCTCAGCAGGAGGGGGAGGAGGAGGCGACGACAGCCGAGCGGCGAGACGAGACGACGACATGCGAGGCGAGACAGGAGAAGAGAGGAGGCGGCGTGGGAGAGGAGAGGAGACCAAAGAAGAACCCGAGCGTCGAGGAGGAGCCTGGCGACTGAGGGGAGGCGACAGCGAAGACAGTGGCGAGAGGAGGAGGACGGCGGCGATGTGAGGAGGAGGAAGGAGAGACCGAAGGAGAGAAGAGAAACCAGATCTAGATCTGGAAAATTCGGGGCTCGGGGACGGGTTAGATAAAATTAGGTAAAAAAAATTTTACTTTCAATTTAGTCCCTCAAATATTTTAAGTTTACGGATTGGTCCCGAAATGTACGATATGCAGTATCGGCAGATCGAGCCACCAAATCGGCTTGCATCAGTCGAAATTCAAACTCGAAACCATTTACGCGTTTGATTGCGGTTTCGTAGGAACGATCTGAAATCGAGAACATTGATTCAATACCGAGCTAGACAGAGTATTGAATGGAAGCAAAATAACTTTATTAAATTTGATAATTTTGTATATTGGCTCAAATGGAGACATGTGTTAGAATATTATATTCACTAAATATAAAAATGTCAAAAAGTTTATAAAAAATAAGGGTTAATTATTTAAATGATTACTTTTTGGTAATAATTTTCGCAATCTCAATTCTAATATAGTGTTAGAGTTAATGGTTGTCCATTCGGATATCCGGTTCTAATGACTCGGTATGGTTATTATTGCGTTTATTTAAAGTGACAATTGAATATCCAGTCTCAGTTACACTTGAGAAGAGTATTAGTTTGTCCCATGTTGACTAAACATGAAAATATTATAGAGTTTATAAATAATATGAATTAACTATTCAAATGACTAATTCTAGTTATTTTAGCAATAATTGAACCAAGTTTAATTCTAATAACATTTAGTTTATACTTGTGCGTTAACACCACCTGGAAACTTGAGGATATGTTTCATTTATGTTAAGACAAAATATTGGAAAAAAAACGTCAAAGATGAAACCATTCGTTTGTAAATTAACGCGTGTTTAAGACTTGTTACGGTTAAGTGTGATTTTTAACCATTTAAACTCGTATTTAGCAATGGCACCATCTTACTGTCTTAGATCAACGAAAGATTATAGGAACGAAAACGGATACATAGAGTTTTGTGCCTCCATGTGTGACATAAGTGAATCTTAAATCTCCGACTGCTCGGGAGTCCGAGGTCGGCAGCTGTCAAGCTCTTACTTATTGGCACGCATGCTAAGGCCAGATCTCTGTTAGACAATCGATGATGTTCTTCCCATGTGTATGGCTTAATCGTAAAAATATTTTTTCTTTAATTCAATATTTTTAAAACCAAATTATAAGAAGTTTCAATTTTAAAAATTAAGTAAATATTGAATAAAATTTAAAATTTGAAAATTTAAAATAATTTCAAAATATTATTGTCACACATCAAAAATTCAAATTTTAATTTAAAATTATTAAATAAAATTAATCAGTTTATTTTAATCTATAAAATTAATTAATTTACAAAATTAAAAGATTAATTAATAAACTATTTAACTTTTAACAAAAATTATTAAATAAATTTTATTATTAAATCGACCAAACCAATTTACTTTTGAAAACATTGCTTGAATCATATTCGTATATTATCTTAAGGAATTATAGAAACATCAAATTCCCTCATAGTTAACTCTCATTGTCTCTTAGTTTCGACTTTATATTAATTAGTGGCCGGAGGTGTGTATATATATATATGTTGGTAAAAGATGTAAATATGTTTGTAATTTTATTTAAAATTATTTTATAATATTAAATTTTAAAAAATATATATTTGAAATGATTGAGACTGTTGGAATTTGATGACTTTTTAGCCTGTAGACAATAGAGTGTATAATGAAACGGGTACCAATCCCATTTGCATCAATCACATCACGTAGGATTTTGGGGTCAGCTTTTGATTGGTCATGTCCACGTGAATACAAATACGCTAACCAACGAGATTCCTTTTTATCTACCCGATAATCGAGGTCACTGAATAAAATAACGTGGTCATCCACTAATCCAACTAAAAAGCATGGACAAGTGTCAATCATCAGCCAAATGATATATTTATTAGCGCTTGAACCAAGATATAGAAAGCTCATCTTCCCATGATTCCATTTGTTATATTACACAAAACGGAACAAAAACTAGCAATTGTCCCTTTCTTGAGAAACACTCTGTGATTATTACTGCTGCTTGCGGCTTTTTAAGGTAAGAAAGTCGTTAAAGTAACACGCAACCCTTTTCTTTTTCAGGAAAACATTTACAAGCATCAGGCCTTCTTTAGGAAAGAAAGAAGGTGAAGAACCTTTACTTTAATTGTGTCTCCACTCATTCCCATACTGTGGGTTAGGCCCAACCACTTGGTAGTGTTTGAGAAGAAAAGTTCGTTGGATGTGATTAACTCGTCACATCTTGCCCTTGACGGAACAAATGAGTAAGATGTAACTAAATGCTGTGTATAAGGTTTAATTTAGTTCAAAATTATTGAATTTAATTTCAGTTTAATGTAATTTTAAGTTAAAGTTAATTTTTAAATAAATAATTTAAACTAATGAAAAATTATTTTAATTATACTTATTAAAAGATATTATTTTTGAATTATAATAAAATGATATAATTTTAGTACAATTTAATCAAAATTTAAACTATCTGAACCCTATTGAATCAAATTTCAGTCCAACTCCAAACTATAGGCAACCTAAGTTACTATCCAACTCATTCTCATCCTTAATTGTATTCAATTAACAAACGATAAATTTTAATTAAATGGTAATATTTTAATTCCACTCTTTAATTATTTCACCTACATTTAAAATTTTTATAAGCATTCCAATACTTCAAGCTTCTAATTATTAAATTTCACTAACTCAGTTGGTAAAATTGCGACCCTTACTTAATTCAATCACTTTGAAGAATAGTTTTTTTTGAGAACTTGATAATGTTATACTCTAAATACCAATTATCTACAAAAGAACAAAAGAAGCTACAACATTTATTTTTATTTAAGATTTTCATTTGTTATTTTATGATAATAAATCGAGATTTTATTTAAATTTTATTGGATTGAATGTAAATCATGGATTTGGGATTTGTTAATATCTTCTAGGATTTGTTAGCATCAATTAGAATCACAGTCAATTGTCAAATATGGTAGGTACTGAGTTCTAGGATTAGACGTCTCCCTCTTTGGAGGTATGATGAAGCTTGTATATTTGTATATATATCCATCAATAATCAAGAGGCACTCAAGCCTAACAGCTATATTTTATTGTTAGAGTGTCTCATATTAACTAGACATGAAAATGTTAAAGGGTTTATAAGTGATAAGGGTCAATTATCCAAACAACTAATTCTAGTTATTTAGACAATAGTTAACCAAAACCCAATTCTTGTAAGTGAACTCTACACTCTACCAATATTAAAAATTCAATAAGGTATCAGAGCAGGTTTGATCTGGATTATTAATTTTTCGGTTGTTCATCTGAATGTCCGGTCCAATGAAGGAATGCAGTTACTACGTATATTTCAGTGACATTTGGATGTCCAAGGTCAGGTTAAGACAGGGAGAGTGTTAGAGTGTCTCATATTGACTAAACATAAAGTTATCTGAACAATGATTTACCAAAGCCCAATTCATGTAAGTGGAGTCTACACTCTACTAATATTAAAAATTCAATAAATTTAATAATCTAATATAAAAGCTCGTATGAGCTGGTTGATCTTCAAAGTTTAGATATTGCTCGTCACCGCTACATTTTCAGCCCATAGAAATATATTGTTAGTGCTTTTGCATTTGTATCTATCAAGTATATATAGATATAGGTATGTACGTATATAATAAGTAAATCACCATTCCAGGTGGGTACTAACTGAAAATATACTTTCGGTGGGCAATTACTTATTTAAGTCCACATTACTTGAAATGTATAGGTCCTGTCAAGAAATAAAGAGCTGGATGATTCTCTGTTAATTGGACTACTAAAAATTATTAATAATGACATTAAATTCATTTCTAATTTAATTTTGTTTTAATTTATATTTAAAATTATTATTTATTTCTTTTGTGATATTTTTACTTGGAAGACATTTTTATATTTTCATCCATTCATAATTATAAAATAATGTTACCTTAAAATTTAAAGAAATTTAATAAATATAAATGTAACATAAAGCTATGTAATAATTAAATAATATTAAACATTAGGTAACCCAATCGATTGCTTTGGTGGTTGGACAAATCTTCTATTTCATGTAAAGTCGAAAGTTAAACAACTGAAACTGACAATGAGATTCTCTCTTTAATTCCCTCTGAGTCATCTTCCTCAGCTATAAATTTATCTCTGTCTATTTTATTTATTTACTGTAAAATTTGAATAGACAATACATAGTGGGAACATTTGGGATGGAACAGATACATCCCTTGAAACTGGCCCTGAAGTGAAAGAGGAATAGACATATTAAAGCCGGTGGAAGACGCATGGTGAGTTAGGCCTAAAGTATCTTTTGGCAGTCGCTTCTTTTGGAGCTTTCTATTGCACGACCTGTTCCGAGGTACCTTGTTAACGAATCTATAAAAGGGACACGATTGGTACCTTAACATTCATCAGTGGATCGCTTGCAAATTGAATTAAATAAAACACAAAAAGAAGTGGGTAACCTAGTAGGACTTAGGAGACCAACTCGCCAATCAAGTCGATGAGACATGGTAGGTACTAATCGATGCTGCCTACTCTTGACTACTAGACTGGTACGTGCGAATTTGGCAAATAACGGAATGAACTTATCGGAACTCGTGAATATGCAACTGAGAACTACATTTATATCATACAAATGTAGAAAAATGGTGCAGCCAGTTGATCGAGATAAGGGCCGGCGTAACGTATTACTTATAATGTAGTTCATTTGATACAAGGTGATAAAGTAATGACATATATGATGAGTTTGGGGTGGGGTATTTATAGTTAATATCTTAACATTATTTATAAATATGAGATAATGATCAATTAAATAAACTATAATTATCATATAAAAACACAACAAAAGAATAACTTATGCGGGAACAAGTTTCTTATAATCTTAAATTCCAGTAAATGACTTGATTGATTAATGATGCATATGATTAAAAGATTACTTATTTATCTAAATGTTTGCATTTCTACTATAAGAACAAGGTTTGGATATGCATCTTAATCATCAATCAAAGTTGCATTTTGTTTAAGTGTTTATTTTAAATTGTGATAATAACTAATTTTAAATAAAGTTAAGAATTGAAAATGTATTATATGTATCAATTCTTCTTCATATGTCTTATTTGCAAGTAATCTTATATTATTACCAGTATTCTTATCTTATTAAAGTCTTTAAAATGATGTGTTTTTAATTAAATTCAAAATATATTTAATCAATGTCAATTTTAATTGCCTCTTTGTTTATTTTCCTTATATGATGAATGATGTTTTGTTTATGCATGGGATTCCATTGGATATCAATCTCTAGCGTGTGGTTTTATGTGGGTGTGTATTTGTTGTTAAAGCATATCACATTATAACTTCAAAATTAACAACATAGTTTCTAATCCACGATGGGAACTCGAGAAAGATGAAACCACAAAATATGACAATAGATAAAATAAACAATGTAGAGCATCGATAAGATAAAACAAAAACTAAAGGAAAATTAAAACCTTTTGTTATGTTTCTTAGCAAAACATTTTTAAGATAACAAATGCAGTAGAAATTTACAGCCAAAGAATAGAAAAATATTAGTAAAATACATATCACTTTTTTAAAAAATCATGTTTGACATAGAACATCAAAGACCCAATCAAGTCCAAAATTTTCCTATCAAACACAAATGAAACTCGAATATGGATCTGGAATAAGTATTGGTCTGGTGGTAGAGGTATGGTGATCGTGGCACTCCCCAACAGCAGACCATGCACCGACGAGTGGTGATGACAATCTCACTGAAGTTCCACTATTGCCATCAGTTGGGAACAAATATGCCAACACCTAAAGAGAGTCCTGCCACCCATTATTGCTACTGTCACTTGGGAAAGAAGTGCCAGCGCTAGTGCTTCAACCAGGATCCGTTGCTTTTAAGGTTGCATAAGATATCAAGCTTTAAGAGCTTTATCACATGAATTAGTTGTCACTATTTCATGTAGAGATTGTTATTGGTTTGTTCGGGAGTCACTTAATGCAAGACTGATCTAGTAACAATCAACTGTGATATCCAATCTATAATATAATCACTTATACTAAAAGTCCTAACTTTCATTGTAAAACTAAATATATAAATACCAAATACAATTATATGAAAGATATAATTGCTTGAGAAAAAGTGAACATGAAGTATATGTTTACACAATATATGGTGGCAGACTCAATGATAAAACTAATTTCTTGAGATTCATACATTGGGTATGTGAAGCCACTAGGATTATGTAGATATTAAAATGTGATTAATTATTATTTATCTATGTATGTTCATTCAATATATTGTCATGTATAAGTATCAATATAGGTTGTCATTGTTCATTCAAGTAATAAGTATTACTTAGTACTTGATTATGAAATATATATATATACATACTTACATGACATATTTTTGTATGAGTTAAAGAGTTTGTCAGGCAGATAAAAGATTCACCTTCTCGCATGAGCAATCACTTCTAGTATTGGCACTACAACAAAAGCATACATTTTGTGTCGTTTAATAAACGTCGTAGAATCCCTTAAGACGTCGCAGAAAACTATCTACGACGTCTATTAGAACGTCACAATAGACGTCGTAGATAATGGAGTAGGTAATGGGTTTCTCCAACGTCTGAGTGAAGACGTCGTAGATGGCATAGCGATTCTGCGACGTTAATGAAGATGTCGGAAAAGTGGCGTATAATTCCCGACGTTTGGTGAAAACGTCAAGGATTGTATGAGTTTTAACGACGTTGTGGAGACGTCGCAAAAAATAGAAATTCTGCGACGTCTAATTCAATAGACGTCGTGGATTGTCAAGATTTTATTAAATAATAATTAATTTATAAAAATTTTGGTAAATTTTGTTAATAATGTTTTAATAAAAATTAGGAATTCATGATTTGTTTTAATTGATATGAATATTGGAATAATTTATAATTTGATCAAATTTAATTATTAAATTTTAATTTTTAAATTTTGGGAAAAATTAATTTGAATTAATTTGATTTGTTATTAGCTTTTATTTAAATATGTTTTAAATTTCCGAAACAATTTTATTTAATTATTTGCTAATTTTAAATTTAACTATTGATTAAAATAATATTTATTTAATAACTATTAAATATTAGTAATGAAATAAATTTGTTTAATAATGCAACAATATTTTGAATATATAATCAATAATTATTCATGTATAACAAGACTTGAATACAGGCAAACAATTTATTAATTAAATTACAATTCTCGAATATGTCATAAAATGATAATTAAAATAAACAAAACGTCATAAGTTTTTAATATATCAAAATGAGTACATGTTTAGTCTGAACGAACATTATGTGTAGAACATAAAAGTTCCAATCGATCCTGCATTTCTTTAAATTGTTTAGTCAATTCATCGACTTGAGACTGCAATACCTGATTAGCCCTCTTTGACTCTTCTAATTCGTCTCGAAGTTTCTTTCTAGTCGAAGTATTCCTTTTTGGTCGAGGCTCAATTCCCAAGCCAACAATGTAATATGATCTAGTGCCGAGGACTTTGTCGCACACTTCATCTACTGTCATCGGATGACCTTGTTCTATTGAATGTGTCATTTCATGACACATTAATTCCTGGAAAAGTAAGAATTAATTACATACACATTGTTATTTAACAAATATTTGTAAATAAACTATGTACTCACCCATTTTGCTTTACTTTCGGCAGTTGTCCATTGATCTTTGCTTTCATCATAATGAGTGTGATACCATAGCTTCATCCGGTCACACTCTTCTCCATCCCTGTCACTCTGTTGTAAAAAAAAATATTAAAAGTAATACTTTTCATAAAATTTTAAATATCAATCAAAGTAAAATATAATTAAAAAGATGGTAACTCACAATCTCATGTCGTATCGCTACAAAGGCCTTGGAGCGAGTTTGGTCGACATTTCACGACTCTAGCCGATTTGGCTTTCGATTTTTTCCTAATCATACGTAGCAAAATCTATTATAACATCTATAAATCGAAAGAATAAATACTAAAATATAATTAGTAATCAAAGAAGTTGTGAAATAAAGTTTTTTTATCAAATAAGAACTAACCTTTGTAGCTGATTGCTCCCAATACTCATATAAATCCATCCACTCCGCCAATGTCACATTATGCGGCTTCACATCCTTTCCGTGCTTGGTAAAATTCCTTTTGAAATTATACCTTTGATCTTTAGACCTTAATGAAAGAAACCTCTTAACAGCATCATGTATTTCGTTGTCAGTCCTCATTCCCTTGACTTCCAACTTTTGCTGCAAAACATTATAAGTTATTGGTCAACGCTTTAACCAAATGGAAAACACGTACAAATTGGATTGGTTTAGAATACTTACGTCTAACTTATCAACTGCAATGTCCAATTCCTCATTAGTAATTTTTGAAAATTTTGTTTTTACAGGCAAAGAAGTTCGGGATATCAAACCAATCTTACTCGATAATTTGGCAGACTGTATGGAGTTGGTTGGTCGTCCTTCAGCAGGGGAGATCTCTATCTCTAATCTTTTACCTATCGCCTTGTTAATTTTTGCTAATCCGTGTCCTTTCGTGACACCCCTTATTTTTTATGGAACATTTGTGGATCCTAAAATAGCAAAAGAATAATTTATAATTAGCATATAACAATTAATGATAAATCTAATTAATGTTAAGATCATACTGCAGTGCTTGCAGGAAGAAGAGCCCACCGGAAGGAAGAGCGTGATTCTTGGTGTCGGATAATTAGAAACTGGAGGATTCTTGGTGTCGATAATTTGAAGTGGAGGCATCTCTTGAAGTTGATTGAGTGCTAATATTCGTCGCATATTTCAAATTTGTTCATCTTGATCTCTAGGACGAATACTAGGCATAGAATTGACTTCTCTTGGTGTTGCAGTACGATCAGCAGGTGCACGCGTGTGAGCTTGTGTCTGTGTAGGTGTAGGTGCAGGTGCAGGTGTCTTATCTTGTGGTTGTGTACGAGCACATGGCTTATTAGCTGCACTTCCAATTAGCTGACGATACTGCGACTGCAGTTGTGTAGGTACTAAGGTACTTGGTGCAGCCTTATTCTTCTTCTTGGGTAGACCAGGTCCCATGTCAATACAATCTGCATTCACATCGACATTAGTGCATAAATCCTATGTCATTCACATAAGCATCACTGTAAGCAAATTAAACATGCTATATGGAGTAATGAAGAGATAGATGATTGTGTCTTACTATGTATTTGAATACAATCTGCACAAACAATAGTTGAAAACAAGAACATAAGAAAACAAGTATAGTGAAGAACTTGTTCCATGTATAGCTATCCATGTATCATTTATAAAATTCCAGCTAAGAGGCATTGTTTAGTGTCAACTATATCAATAACAGGTTGCAAGTTGTTTAGTTAATGTGTATGTGTTCATGCATCTTCCAAATAAAGATTCAATTGTATGTGGAAAATGGTCATCATTTAAACCTCAAAGATAGGCATATCTGCATCACATTCATAGTTACTAAGCGACTTTGGGGTATGAAACTGCTGGTTGAATATAACTGATGCAATATAGCTTTCCAAATCACAACCCTAATCCTACTTCGAAATCACAAGCCTAATCCCATAATCTATATTAGTTGTTCTATCAATGCTAGTTTTCCAACCTTTGTGTTGCTCAATTATCCAATTATTTGGTTGCACATGTTTTCAAAAAGTTATGTTAGGTGTAATGAACTAACAAAGGTGTAATGAACTAAATAAGGTGTAATTTGAACTAAACAAGGTGTAATGCACGTTATGCATGCATACATCTGTAATTGTTTTATTTCAGTACAAGCCAAGGAAGCAGAAAATTACAAATCAAGGAAGTAGGAGACCACAAAGAGATGTCTCTAATGCAATATCCATCAATAAGCAAATTAAACATTTGATTTACATATGTCATTAACCTAAAATTCAACAACTTTCTCATTCTCAACCTTGCACACATAAAGAGATAGATGATTGTGACTTACTTTGTATTTGAATACAATCTGCAAAAACAATAGTTGAAATCACTCATCTAATGAACCCCACAACTTATAAGAAACTATGATTGGTTAACTAGCTGAAGGAACATTAAACTCTATCCATCCACTCAAAATAAACTAATCCTTTGTACCATAAATGATCAGGTTATTTAGCATATGTATCTGCACAATTATTCCAAGAATAAAAGCATGTGCATAATTTGATGATATAATGGCTGAACACACATAATTCCAAGGATAAGAGCTTCTGCACAGTTAGCATAAATGATAAGGTTATTTAACATAAGCATCTGCACAGTTATTCCAAGAATGAAAGCATGTGCAAAATTTGATGATATAATGGCTGAACACATATAATTCTAAGGATAGGTACTATTTTATAGCAGCCATTCACAAATGCCTTTGTACCATAAATTTTGAGTGATTGATAACATTGATAGCATGTTTGCATGGATAACTAAACAAGTCTAACATTTAGTAGCTACAAAAATCATCTCTTCCTAGTTTTATAATATACTTTCCATCCCTTTTTCTAACCTCATATGTTTCATCACTGTTCCATGTATTTATCCATTGCATTGACTCCTTATTTCTTTTCTAGCTTATTCACAACTATAGGTGCAATATCTGATTTCTAAGCATATGCATATACCCTCCTTTTAGCATGTCTCCTCATCACCATTGTTCTTATGATTTCTAGTATACTGATTACTGGTCAAATAATGATATATAATAACAAATCATACAATAGCATAAGTAGAAAGACACAAATATACAATTATGTTCCTTTTGCATTTATATGAGATAACTGGAGTTCATATGTTAACACACATGTAGGAATGGAACTAAAATTTTCGTTGAATAAGGGTTGGCAGTTAAATGTATTTATCATATTGTGTGAGTTAGGTATAGTTTATTTGTCTAAGTCCCCATATTGATATCCCCAAAATAGCTCAACTGATACAGGCACCAAACTGTCCCTCACACTATGTCCCATATTTACCCAATAAGCTCAACCATATCTATGTCCCAAAATGCACTACTGTATCAATGCCTCAAAGATCACTCCCAAATGCATTTAATAACTGCCAACTTTCGAACACCATTACTACTTCCCTTAACCAGTATCATATGTTATCACATCACACTGAAGTATAGCACACACTGAAAACACAATCAGTTCAAGAACACACTGAAGATTACACAATTGAGTTGCTAACTCTATCCCAAGAAACTCCAAACTATCTCGAATCTAAGAACATTACATTACCATATAACCATTCACAATGACAACCTTCCAACCTACATCAGAACAGTTACATTACAATTGCAGTGCACATGTGCAACATTTCATACTGGAAGCAGTGCCTTATGACTCATCAAAGTGAACAGGCACATGTGAAGTCACTTCCTATTACGCACAAGTTGCCTACCATCAAACTGAACAGGCAAGTGTGAAATCATTTCCTATTAGACACAAGTTACCTACCATTTCTGTCAAGTGGTATATGGTTACGTGTAACCACTCATTACTACATGCAAAAGAACCCACGCAAAACAAGAAGTAATCCATGAAGAATTTGAACTGATGAAACAGTGTGTCAACATAAAGAAACAATGTGAGCTCCATCAAACTTCTTCACAGAATATCATAATATGAACTGTTATTTACATTAATGAATAAGAAAACTAAATGTAAACACAGAAACTCTAATTTCATCAATGTCATTTTTTTTTACAAATTGATCAGTATACCAATAAAGCTTGAAGTTAGCTAGCTAATTGCTAAGTAGCTGCAATCTATAATAGCATTTCACAACCATTTAGCTCACATCAGAACTAGTTACTGCAAGAATGGGCCACTCTACAAGGAAAGCAGCTACTTTGAATGATTGTTTCAGGAGATTGTCCTTGTGTATTCCTTCCACAGATTGGCCTTGTGTATTCATTATACTAAGACAATTTGCTATAGTTATTAATCTCTATTTGTATAACTTCCTGAATGTCTCTTCTTTTGCTTCCAACTTAAAGAAAAGATCTCATCGTCTTGCTTTTCAAATTTCAAACAATGCAAATGCAGATGCCACAGAGATAGTTCCATCCTTAGCTTCCACCACTATTAAAATAACAGAGTTCAAGAGATTCAATTTTACCAAATTAATGAAGAATCAGCCATAAGCAGTGAGTATGATCCATATCATAACAACTGGAGAGGGAAACGTCAGATCATAGGAAAAATGAGGCAGAGGCATCTCTTCAAGAAATTTACGAAAATCTTTTGATGAAACAAGAAAATGCCAAATCTATTATCGGCCCATGATGGAAATAATGAAAAGCACTTTATTCTAACGTTTCTACCCTCAAGATCGACAAACACCCACCTATACCGGTAAAAATTCAAGAGCTATGACAACCAAACCCTTGACCTAAACTTACACAAGACGATCCAAATAAATCCCATTTGAAGAATCAAACGAGCAGATATAAACACAAAACTCATGTTATTGTTTATAATCAGTACAAACCATGCATACATACATACACATGATATGAGAAAACACCAAAAAGCAAAAAAAGTAGAAATCTTTTAATCCGATTTCAACAGACAATGACAGACAGTATAACCTTTTTTCTGCATGGCCTATCTCCAGCCATGATTGGACAAGCAGTATAACAGAAATAATCAACCTTAACAGTTGCATTGACAGTGATCCAATTTTGCCTAGCCTCTCATCCTTTAATTTTAAAAACAGTCTAGTACCTCCCTTCCTTGTTAAACCAAGGAAATTCTGGTTCAATAACCAGCTAATTTATAGAGATAGTTCCTAGTCACACATAGTTTTGAGTTTCTAAACCAATTTTCCTCATTACTGAAGTTGCAGTATCATAAAAACCAAAACAGAATGGTAATACATGATATTTGAGAACTTTTCACAATTAAAAGATGGAAATTGAGACAAATGATGATGTACCAAACCAGAAGCTTGTTCATAGTTATAGGATCACCAAACTTATGTAGGGAGCATGAAGATTATACTATATTCAGTATTTGCACAAGTTAGGAATCCATCATTCTTAGGTTTAAAATAAACTAATATGGTTTATAAAAACGTAAGGGAAATTGAGTTTCTATTATGTAAAACTTTGATGAACTATTTTCCTTCTTAGATAGAGGGAAGGAAGTAACTATACTAAAAACTAGGACGATACTAACTTATAATTCAAATCTTTCTCCTAACCTACTTAAAGAAAGATTATAATTCCTATGCACTAATCATTGAACCTTTCCATAAGTTTTTCACGAAATTAGTTCCAGGTGACGTATGAATATATTTCTAATAGAATAGTGAACCAATGAATGGTATAACCAATCATATTGATTTCAGCTCATTGACATCTATGACAGCAAGAAGGTGCTATTTGACAACGATTCTCACCGACAACAAGCAGCAGTAGCTACTTTTGAGGTTGAGGAGAACCGCATTGGAGTGAAAGAGAAGCATGGATGCTGCATATAAAGAAATGCAGCAAAGCCATGGACATTGACTGCAGTAGCTACTTTTGAGGTTTCTAATCCGTATACAATCTCCATAGCTACTTTTGAGGTTTTTGATCCATATCACTTAAAGCTAAGTTATGTGATTGTTTAAAGGTTCCTAAACATTGTAAGTAATCAACCTAAAAAATTGTCTATCATCTTTTATCTTCAAAAAACAAAAGGACTGATGATTTGCTATAATAGCAGTAACAACATACTAGCTTATGTGTTTTGAAAAAAATAGGCACTGACAACAATAGGCCTATGTGTTTCTAATGGCCTATGTGTTTTTGGGTTCCAAGTGTTTCAGTTTTAGATGAGAAGGGTCCTAATAACACTCTTCCTATATTTTCATCCAAATCTCCTTATGAATCTCTTTTAGCTTCTCCATTACTAACTTTAGTTTTCTGTTAACTTACAAGCCTTACTCAATTAAGTATATGTTCTTGAGTCAATTAACATTATGTTCTTTCAATATGGCAACACCTAAACATATGGTAAAGTATATACCAAAAAAACATATGGTAAAGCAACATAAATACCTTTTGATATTGCACCACTGGAAATGACACCACTGGAAATGACACCACAAGTGCAATACTAAAAAATACCTAAAATGTAACATTAACATTTACATCAACAAGGCCAGCTACATTAACATTTACATCAACAAGTACAACTATATTAACATAAGGGTTATGAAGTGCTCTACATGGTTGATGCTGTTGATGACTATGCCATATTAATCCTAAGCAATAGCATCATCTTGTAAGAGGACATTGACAAGCCCCAACTTCTTTCATAACAAAATAATAGCAAACCAAAAGCCTGAATTGAATTATTTATATGTAGGTTTCGATAACTCAAATTAGCTTTTAAAAGATTGGTTTACAAAATATGGAAGAGAGAGACTTGCAACTTCATCAACGTAAAATGATATGTCGAGGATCATTGTTAAGAGAAACTATGAACCAACTCGAGGAGCACTAATCAATCTAACAATTGTGAAAATTCTAATTCCACTATCTAGAAGAAGGAAGGAACCATCTGGGTAGAAGTTCCTCCAATCGGTCCCTTAAGAAATCTAATACAAATGATAAATACAAATTGGAAGCTAAGCGATCTATTGCATCTTAATCAAATGTAAGGTTTTCAAACTTTGAATTTCCATTTGATGTTTTCATTCATATATCGAAAAAGTTATTGGTAGTGTTAAAGGAATATCTACTAGCATTTGAAAGCAAGAAAATAAAGCGAGAACATATATATCATGTCCATAAGAAGGAAAAAGTTATAACGATACACAATTTAAGGTTATGACATGAAAACTATTGTGGTGATGTTTATAGTTCGAACATATAATATAACAAAACTTTTTCAGATAAGCGGTCTTTTGATAATAAAATCTATGATTAATGAAGGTAATGGAGTCTCGCTAACTAAACCTTCAACAATTAAAAATATAGTAAATTTATAGTATAGTTCCTATAGGAACTATATCACTAATCCTATAACCTTAGTTAATCAATAAAATAAAAACAAGAATCAATAAAAGATAATTAAACTAATAAACATAAAAATATAATGCCAATAAATAAATGAAGAGAATTAAATAAGAAAAATGTGGGCTTTAGCTTTCACTTTGCTATAATTCCAATTATGATGGTTGACATAAGATTAATCTAATGTATCTTTGCCTATGCTAAGGCATAAAATATATTCAGTATCACTTCTTGATGTACAATTCAATATAGTTAAACTTATCAAGCAAAGTTAATCTATTTGCCATTATAATAGTATAGGATACTTTAGTTTTATAGATTTAAGGTGTTTAATTTCTTATTGTATAGATCCCACTTCACCTCTTAGTCCTTCATATCATCTATAAAATTGAATATATAGAGGCCAACTACAAATTTAATGATTAACAATAGGAGAATAAATTTAATTGAAAAATAATAAAATCATGCATTAATAATTAAAATATCCACCTTAAGATACATTACTAACCCTAACTACGAGTTTCAGTCAGTAAACATAATTGAAAACAAAACATAAATCAATAAATCCTAACATAAGGGAAAGAATAAAGCAAGGATTGAAAGAAGTTACCAAAGTTTCCTCCAATCTTACTCCTAATCCTCCTTTGATGTTAAGAAAGAATAAAACTATGAAAACTAAAGGTGGATGTCATACACCCTTCAAAGTCCCCTAGATTAAACATAATAATAGTATTTATAGTTAGGAGTAAAAAATATAGTCATAAGTTCCTAAATATCCTATTAGGCTTTTTTTTTTGGCTAACTTATCTAATTTTTGAAATATTAGATATTCAATCAACCTTCAGTATCTTCTATAAAGTTATTTTTTCTTCCAGTTCTCTTCCAAATGTCTGAAAAATATCCTTTATTGGACAACTATGGAGAAGGTTGCACTCAGTTCAAAAATTTCTCTTTTAAAATCATCACTTATAAGACAATAAACTAAACATAAAAACATCATATAATGCTTATAAAGATGTTATAAAAGTGCAAAATTATATCTAATTTAACCCTTAATAATATGTAAAATGTAAACCTATCACTCTAATATAAAATGCTTCTTCATTAAATTGATATCTTTAATAATGTCAATCTTTCCATTGTTTGGATTAAACAAATTATAACCTTTTGCTTTTCATCATATTTAATGAAAACAAATAATTTAATCATCAAGTTTGGACTTTTCTTATTTTAAAACATACACATACATAATACAGTCAAACACTCTCAATCGTGATGCATAAGGCTTCACTTTGATTCATTCTTCTCAAGGATCAACATCTTTCAAGCTCTTTATTAGACTAAGGTTTGAAAGATAAATTGCATTTACAACTAGTTTAACTTAGCACTCCTTAAGCATCCTCTTGATTTCATCATGGTTCACACTATATATAAGAGTTTTTAGTTCTTTCTTTTCTCTACTCCTTTTTGTTAGGATATCTAAGCATTGGACAGAGACTACAAATCCCATACATCTCATATAAGCTCTTAAATTAGTTAGAAGTAAATTATCCACTCTCTATCAATTCTTAAAGTTTTAATCTCACAAACACTTTCTTTTTAGTTAAAGATCTAAACTTATTAAATGCATTAAAAACTTTAAAATTTGTAATTAAGAAATTTTCAATTTCTTTCTACTGTAATCATCAATGAAGAGAATAAAGTAAGAAACTTCAACTGTTTTAGTTGTTATATAAAAGGGAATGATGGATATATATATATCGGCTTTAACTGTAAATTCTAACATTTGCAGAGTACTTGCAATTAGAGGTGCAAAAGCTTAATTTCCAAGTCACGGGAAAAAAGAAGAAGAAAAAGGGCACATTGATGGTGGAGAGGGAAGGGACGGTGGCTCCAGGGAGAGGGACATTCATCGAACAATTCAAATGCATGCTACCTTAAAACATACTATCATTGTAATCGCAAGCAAATGCCGACATTAATCGCAAGCAAATTACTTACCTCAACCAACACTCCCATTGTAGACGACAGAAGCACGTCAGTTGCTGAAGAGTGGCTCCAACGATTCCAAGGGCGACAGAAGATGATGGCTCTAGGGAGAGGGAAGGGACGATACGATGGCTTGATGGGATCCTAACTTCCGCAGAATATGATAGCTCCAGGGAGAGGGAAGGGACGGTGGCTCCAGGGAGAGGGACGGGAGAGTACGATCAATGTTGATTTTCGTCAATTCACGCAGAAATTAAGATAATGTTATAAACCGCACGACAGAGATTGATGTTATAAACCTTTTAGGGAAAGCTAATTTTCAGGTCTTCTCCGACGTCTAACTCTCTAAGACGTCGTGGATAGTATTTTGCCACGTCCAACTACTGAAATGACGCAAAAAACATGACAATTCAACGACGTCCTTATTCAACGTCGCCGTATTTTCCCACCTTTCCTGACGTCTAAAAAGACGTCGCGAAAGCCTCCTACATTTCACGATGTCTTATACAAAGACGACGCGAAATGTGTATTTTTGTTGTAGTGTGGTAATGACTGGAGATGTACATTTTTTAAGTCTATTATCATGATGAAATTTCAGAGCTAATATAAGAAACTTAAACCGCAAATGTCGACCTAGATGATAAGTTAAAAGAAATTTTGTTGGAGTGTTCATATGGTCACAATATCTGCCTTAAGTTGTAGGTGAGAGTTCAAAAATATAATTTAAGGGTGGACAAGTGAACTCATGTTAAATATTATGTATGTTTGAACCAACGTCGATACGATACTACATTTATAAAAGGCAAACACTTTAAATTAATAGAAGTTAATACTGTAACACATGACTCTTACTGTTAAGACAAGGCATTCTCAACACATTTCTATTAGAAACTCAAGATACATTTAAGAAAGACAGGGATGCATTGTAACACCCCAATCTCGCCTGACACATGTATGTGTGCGCCATACGGTCACACGTGCACATGCCCGACAGAATTGGCTTGTGAACTATTTCACCTTCATTGTATTACTTGGCATTATAAACAAAATAAAAATAACACATTATCAAAAATCCAAAATGTCCTCATTTTATTTCATAAATCATAATTTACAACGTAGCATTAGATCCATCATTCATATTTATACATTATCAACCTATCAACGCTCACTATTCGGTCTACACTGTATGATGCATACGTAAGGAATTAACCAAAGACTAAAAACTAATCCTTCAATCCCAACTGATGACCTTTGAGCCATAACTTGTATCCAAAAGTGGTATAAAATTCTTCTATTTAGTCTTAGCAGCTAAGTCGTCGCTTTCTCAAACTTGAAATTATCAACATTTCAATTTTGGTGAGTTTTGCGAATTCAGTTGAGTAACCATCCTCAATGATTCACTCTTGTCATACAACACAATAATTCATGTTATCATACAACTCACATCAACTTGATTATCATCACGTAATATCACGAAACACTTTGTCCACAGATGTCACATTTCAAATACAAATCCATACAATTCATCATTTCGCTATAATTTTGCAAAACACATTCATTGATAAATTATCATGTATTCATAAAAGAAAAGTCCTCAAAACAGTGCAATCATTCAGTTTATTCATATCATATGTGAATGTAATGTTTATGAGACTCAAATTTATTTATTACGTTGTTGTAACCGTGTGTCTTTTTCACTGCTCTGTATCTGTTGTATCCGTTGTGGATACCTGGCTCTTTCATACCATCCCTTATCTGTTGGGGATAAAGGGCTCATTATACTCATTGAACCTTAGGCTCTTCCCATGAATGCTTGAGCTTTAAGCTCTTTTTTTACTGACGACATCAGTCACAACTGCCTTTATATTTTATGCATTGGAATAAAATGCATTCCATAAATTCAATCATTATGCTCATTCAGTCACATTCACATTCTTTCTCATTCACATTTTTCATCGAACTTTTAATCGGCATTCAACATTTAAGTGAGAAATAAGTACTCTATCAAATTCAGATTTAAGTGTCACTTCCAATGTTCTCAGACTTTTCATGTCCGGAATTCAGTACACATACATCACAAATCAAATCAATTTAATATCTAACAAAACAAATCAAAGTGAGACAATCTTAGGTTACTCACAAATTGCTCCAGAAATCTATTGCCTTGAAGTCCCGGCAATGTTTGGATGATGGTGCTCTAAATGCTCCTCTATAACATGCCAAACACATTTATATATATCACAATTTTGCATAATTGTATAAGTATTCATTTATGCACATCTATGTATATGAAATATGTACAATGCATGTTCAATGACAAGCCGGGGTATCTTATCATTATTCTTGTCACAATATCATTCATATATCAAAACTCACATAAGTTAATTTGTACTAAGGGTTTGGACCACAATAAAACAATTTGAAATTAATTTCATAGCCCAATTAATCATTTCATATTTTTTTAACATACTTTCAGGTCCACTTTACATGATTATTTTGATAAGAAAAATGGAGTAATTTAGTAACACTTCCTACTAGAAAATTGTTCTTCTATATCTTAAGTTTCTAATGATACTAATATCATACAATTTGGTTTATTATTCTATGAGTTATGGTGAAAATACTACAGACTGAGTACATTTGAAATTTTGGCTAGTGTATGATCATGTTTTTAAAGTTATACAACTCATATCTCTCAATGCTAATATCCAAAAATGACAAAATTTATACCAATTGAAAGATAAGAGAATAAGTTACAACTTTTGTGAAGATAACTGTGTTTGATTCGTCCTACATCAATACAGTTTATTCAATAACAACGAGACATGATTTCTGTCACTGGTAGTGCTACAACCTAAGCTAATACTCAATTTCAAGCTAATTTTCAAGACCCTTAAAGACAAAATTCAAATTCAATTTCTTCTCAGAAATTTTATCAAAATGTCTCTAGTTCAATTTAAATAAAGGATCATCTCATTTAGAAACCTACAAATTAAAATATAGCCAAAATAACGAAGCATGTTCAGTAAAAACATTCCAGTTATCAAATTCTAGCACACCTCAACATTTTCATCCTAAACTCATCAATTAATCTCTTCCAAATTAATTCAAATGGCTATAAATTTTGATGAAGATAAAGAACAATGTGTTTTGAGTTTGTTGGTTCAAATCCCATGTCATTTGGAGGTTGGAAGAAGTTATAGAAAAAAGAATGAAGGATATTTGACTATTACCTATGCCTTCAATGTCACAATCTTGCAGTCCCTCTTTTTTTCTCTTTAATTCATCGTACTCTAAAAACAACCCAAAATTCAAGATTAAACACTAACATTAAAAACAAAACTCATATATAGACATTCATCATTCTTGTGAAGTTTTTGTCATTTCTGCATTTTTTTCATATTCAATTATCGTCCAAAACAGAATCTATTTCATACTTTTCTGCAGTTATCTACATCACAAATTCTCATTGAACTCATATTCTCATAATTCTAAATACACTTTCTGCATAATTCCTATTTTACAAATTTTTTATTTAACTCATTCATTGCTATTACCTAAACTACTCTTCTTACACATCTCATGCATGAATCCATTTACAAACATTAAACCATCATCAAACAATCATTTACAGTACTTAGTAAAACTTAAAAATCACTTACTTGATTCAGACAAATTTCCAGAGTGAAGAATAGGTTTTAGTGGATGGGAAGAAAACAAGAACAAGGAGAAGCAAAACAATGGCTTAACTGAAATGCTTTCTTCATCAGGTATAACATAAATTTGAGAATCAAAAACAAATATTTCAATGATGAAGATTTGGTGTGGGTGTTTTCGGTGAAGACCACAAAGAGCTGCAGAAATTTTCTGCTCAACATATACCTACAGGGGTTAATAACACATTGACACATGTCACCAATGTATGTGGGCCATTTTTCAAACATATAAGGCTGCCATATGACACAATTCTATTTGTCTCTTATTTCTGTATTTTTCCTAGTTCAAAATATCCTAAATTTTTAGAAAATTTCTAAAATTCACCAAAATTTTGAAATAATAAATATTAACACCAAATCAGTTTTTAACACATTCCACAATTCTTAATATAATTACATTTATAAATCAATTATACCTGAAAATGTCAATGAATGCATGTACAATTATTTTAATGAGTTAAAAATTATTCATGTGTATGTGTAAATTCAATTATGTATGAGCATGAAATGCACTTCTAATTTCTCAATATACTCTCATATTCTCTATTATGGGGTTCTAGCCCCAAACATGGGATAATGAGATGTTACATGCATGATACACAAGTGGTGCATGAGAACACGAAGATTGCTCTACTGTCAAAAATTGGTCCAAGTCTCCAAACCAACTTCCACGATTTGCATGAGATAGGTATTGTCATGGAAGTGACTATTTTATTGTGGATTTGTTATTTACTTGATTAGTAGTTGTTAAATCCTTTCTTTTAGCAATCATGGTCTTGAGTTTAGGAGTAGCAGTTAAACTCTATATGTATTTAAGGTCTTATAATTTCAATAAAGGAGGCAAGCACATTTTTATCCAAACTCTATGGTTTATTCTTACCCCTAGAGAATTCTATTTATTTAGCAATTATAATTGAGGTTTGATTGGAACCTATTTGATAACAGAGATGGTCCACAATGGCAACCAATATGGAAAGAATCAGAAAATGTAGAAACTGGGCTAAGAGGACTTCAAGACAGCCTAAGCTGAATGGAATTTGGCCTTGTTGACAGGTTGCATCAAATGGAGATTACCATCAATAGACTATCCGAAAAGTTTTGCTTTCAAATAAGGAAACATACAATAGTAACACCAATGGTCATTTTTGCAATAATAGAGAAGAATTTCAAGATCATTCAGAAGGAGGAAGGCTAAACTTTTCATCGAAAATGGCCAAAATGGAGTTCCCTAGATATTCAGGTGATGATCCCATTAAATGGTTCAATATAGTGGAACAATTCTTTAAATACTAGGGCGCCATAGAAGCACAAAAGGTGTCATTGGCTTCTTTCCATCTTGCGAGTAAAGCTAACCAGTGGTAGCGGTGGCTACGTCGAGTGTATAAGGAAGAAGAGAAAGAGGTGACATGGGAAATTTTTGAAGAAGAGATGTGGGCTTGTTTTGGTCTTATTGAATGCGAAGGTTTCGATGAAGCTCTATCAAAGGTAAGTCAAGTCGACTTGTTACATGATTCCTTGAAGGAATTGGAAAGATTAGGGAACCGAGTGCAAGGATGGAATTAAAAGGCTTTGGTAGGAATGTTCATGGGTAGTCTTAAACCCAAGTTAGCTGACGGTATTTGGATGTTAAAGCCTGAGTCCTTAAAAGAGGCAATCAACCTTGCTTGTATGCGAGATGAGCAGCTAGCTCATCAAATGAGATTTATACGTCTACCACTCAATAAAGCATTGATAGAGTTTCCAACCCCATCAAAAGCCAAATTTTCACCTCCAATAAAGCGACTTTCATGGGAAGAAATGCAAAACATCGTGCTTAAAGCCTTTGTTTTAATTGTGATGAAAATTTACTACATGGCATAAGTGTTGAGGACCTTAATTGTTATTGGGACACTGGTAATAATGATGAAAACGGTGGTGCAATAGAGGAGGCATTAACTGAGTTACAAGAGGAGCCTGAAATCACTTTACATGCTTTAATAAGATGGACAACCTCTAAGATTATGAGAGTGAAAGCAAAGGTTGGGCAATATGATGTCGTGCTATTCATTGATAGTGTTGCTACACACAATTTCATCAGTGAAAAGATAGCAAGTTTGTTACAATTCCAGTGATTCCTACTGAACCCTTCAACGTAAGAGTAGCTAAAGGCCATTGAGATTTGAGCATGTGCAAATTCGACTCCAGGGTATTCCTTTTTCTCTTACACTTTATTCTTTACCACTAATTGGGTTGGACTTGGTTTTAGGATTCCAATGGTTGGAATAACTTGGAACAATAGTGTGTAATTAGAAGAAGATGACCATGGGGTTTCAATGACAAAATCAATTCCAAATAGTATAAGGGATAGATGAACAACCCATTCAGGCTGCATCTTTGAGAGTTGTTTCAAAAGAATTAAGGCAAGTATGCTCCATGTTTGTTGTTTTCTTGCAACAAATGGAGGAAAATATACCACAAGGCTCACATCTAGAAGTGCAACAATTACTAGGAGCTTTTGACGATCTTATCCAAGAACCAACTCAATTGCCACCAATAAGGGAAGTGGATCACTGAATTATTCTAAAAGATGGAACCAGGCCTATCAATGCAAGACCTTACATGTATGCCTATTTTCAAAAAGTTGAAATTGAAAAACAAGTTCATGACATGTTAAAATTGGGGCTTATATGATCCAACACTAGTCCTTTTTCCTCCCCTATTTTATTAGTGAAAAAGAACGATGAAATATGGTGCTTTTGCACTGACTATAGAGCCCTTAATGTCTTGACCATTAAAGATTAATTTCCCATTCCCACAGTTAGTGATATGTTAGATGAGCTCTATGGTGCAACTTATTTTAATAAACTTGAACTTAGAGCTGGTTACCATCAAGTTCGAGTAAATCCTAAAGATAATCCTAAAACTGCATTTCATACTCATAATGGTCATTACGAATATTTAATCATGCCTTTTGGTCTTTGTAATGCACCATCTATATTTCAAGCCATCATGAATTCTATTTTTCGTCCTTATCTTTGCAAATTTATACTAGTCTTTTATAATGATATGGACCATGCATTTGGAACAAGTTAAAAAAGCTTTTGAAATATTAGGGTGTCATCAATTTTTTTATTAATATAAGCAAGTGTGGTTTTGGGCAACAAGAATTAGAGTACTTGGGCCATATTATTACCGCTCACGACGTAAAGATGGATCAACAAAATTTGAGGCAATAAATGATTAGCCTAAGCCTACTAATGTTTCATAATTGCATGGAATTTTAGGTCTTACAGGTTACTAAAGGAAATTTGTATGCAACTACGACATCTTGGCTCAACCACTCACCAATTTGTTGAAAAAGGTCAATTTGGATGGCCTAAAGAACTAGCAAAGGCATTCATAATTCTTAAGCAAGTTGTGACATCTACTCCAACTTTAGCAATGCCAAATTTTAATACGCCGCTTGTGAATGAATCAAATGCTTCGGGTGAAGGAATAAGAGCAGTTCTCACTCAATAAGGCAAACCGATTTCATTTATAAGTCGAGCTTTAGAATTGTCTAAGCAATCATGGTAATATATGTTAAAAATTGTTCATGCTATTTAGACATGGCGACCTTATATTCAAATTGATTAACGTAGCCTCAAGTACTTATTAGAGCAACATATTTCAACACTAAAACAACAAAAATAGGTTACTGAGTTGCTTGGTTATGACTGCAAAATTTGTTATAATTCAAGTCGTGAGAATTCGACAGCTGATGCACTCTTAAGAGTAGTTGGCAGCCCCAGTCTTGATGCTTTATTTGAGTTATAGATTGATATATGAGAGGGAATAAAAAAGTAGCCGCTTGGCACATTTACATGGATAGAATTGGCAAATTGGCAATGCACAATCCAGGAGCTCCTTATTCTTGGTGTAATGGACTAGTTTTATACAAAAATTGGGTAGTTGTGCTACCAAGCTCCCAAATAATTCCTCAACTATTAAGGGAGTTTCATGATTCTCACTTTAGTGGACATTTTGAAGTCCTACGCACATACAAGAGATTAGCATATCAATTTTATTGGTCTTTTATTCATTGAGATGTGTAATAATATGTTTCTTCCTATGATATTTGCCAAAGAACAAAATTTGAAACTCTCTCTCTCTAGCGGGTCTTTTATAACCATTACCAATCATGTGTCAAGTGTAGGATGATATAACTATGGACTTCATTGAAGATTTTCCAACTTCTAATGGCAAAACAACATCCTTATGGTGGTAGATCACCTCAACAAATCAGCCCATTTTTTGTTGTTAGCTCATCCTTTCACCTCAAAAACAGTAGTTGAAAAATTTGTAGAAGGCATAGTGAAGTTGCATGGAATGCGACGAACAATTATTAGTGATTAAGACCCTATCTTTATTAATCATTTTTGGTGTGAGTTCTTTAACTCTTAAGAACTCAACTAAAAATGAGCTCCATCTACCACCCTTAAACTAATGGAAAAACGAAGGTAGTAAACCAATGTGTTGAGCAGTAACTTAAAAGCTTTATTTACCAACAACCCGTAAGTGGAGCTCTCTTCTTCCATGGGTTAAGTTCTGGTACAATACTACTTACCATGCTTTTATAGGAATGACACCCTTTCAAGCTCTCTATGGTTGACTCCCCCTCCCATTCCTCATTATCGAGTGGGCTCCTCACCATTGCATGAAGTAGATAAAAGTCTGACTTTAAGAGATGAGCTGTTATGCCAACTCAAATCCAATCTACATGTTGCCAACAATCAAATGAAACAAATAGCAGATGCAAAGCGAAGGGAGGTTGAATTTCAGGAAGGTGAGTTGGTCAATTTGAAGCTCCATTTGTTTCTGCAACAATTAGTTTTCAAAAGAACATTTTAGAAGCCAAAGTAAGTCGATTTTATGGTCCTTTTCAAGTTGGGAAAAAAATTGGCAAGGTGGTTTATAAACTCATGTTACCTGAGGAGTCTTATGTGCGCCCAATCTTCCATGTCTCATTGCTAAAAAAAAGGTGAGACAATTACTGCTACTGTTGATTTGCCACTTATCATTGTTGATGACCAACTTATTCTCGAAGCTGAGGCTATATTGGATACTAGATGTGTTAAATAAAGAGCTCAGTTTTTCAAAGAAAGCTTAGTCAAATGGAACTATCTTCCTATAGAAGATGCAACTTGGGAAAATGCTGAGCAATTGCGAGATCGATTCATGAATTTGGACCTTGAGGAAAAGTTTCCAGTGAAAGAGAGGAGTATTGTTAAGACAAGATGTTCTTAACACATTCCTATTAGAAACCCAAGATACGTGTAAGAAAGATAGGGATGCATGATACACAAGAGGTATATAAGAACAAGAAGATTGCTTACAAGTCTTATGGGAGAACCAACTCCAAAAGCTAGCTTAAAGGGTCGGAGAGCCCATAGGCTATAAGCCCCACATCAACCTCTTTTATTACCAATGTGGGATAATTAGACTGTAACATTCTACCACACTTTGCAGCCTAAGCACCTGTGGGCTGGCTGTACTTTAGACCTTTTCTATCCCCTAACAAACACTGCCATACTAACGTCACCCTACCCAGGCACCTACGGACTAGCTGTGTGCTAGACTTTTTCTAACCCTGGGTGAACACTATAATACCAACGTCACCATTTGTTGGTGTGACATGAGGACTTGAATGAGTGATGTTAGCTCTGATACCAATTGTTATAGGTCGTATAGAAGAACCAACCCCAAAAGCTAGCTTAAAAGATGGGAGAGTCCATAAGCTTATAAACCCCACATCAGCCTTTTTTATTACCGATGTGGGTAAATTAGATCGTAACACTTACTATATGTGCAAAAAGTCCATAAAAAATTATTAATGTAATTCATAAGATCTTAATATACATTATTTAAGACCCTAGTGGTTAAGTAAACTCATAATATACCCTTAGAGTTCTTGTCTAATTCTTAAGAATTCAATTTACAGGGTGTTTGGAATGATATGAATTGAATTCAATTGCAGCATTGAATTCAATTCAAGTGTTTGGAAATAAAAAAAAGGGATGGGTTCAATTCATACATGAATTGAAACCTATCATTCTTTATAAATTGAATTCACCTGAAAAAGCATCGGAATTGAATTACAAATTGGGACTTCAATTCTTCTTTTGAACGTTGAAAATATCTTTATAAGAATTCTCATCTAACCCTACCATATATCTCTTCACCTCAAGCAGCCCCTCCCATCTCAAATAGCCCCTCCCGCCAAGAAACTGAACAACTACACCTTCTCCATGAATCAACACCTCCTACCATATCCAGGTTTTCCCTTTTCCTTATCCATGAGTATCTTTTCCTTTTTTGTTTTTTTTTGTCTATGATCATTGTTATCTTTTAAATCCATCGTTCGATTTAACTTCTCCTTTCATTTTCCCATCCTGTCTACATTCTTTTACATTTCTCGAATTTTGTTGTATATATATAGATTTTGTTTGTTTGTTTGTTTTCAGCTACAATTTAACTGAATCTTGTTCCATTTGGGATCTTGAATGTGAAACTTTATGGATGATATAACTTGCTCTATGCAATTATGAATGTTTTTTATTTAATTTTTTGATGTAACGATCTTATAGCTCCTTATCACAGGAAGACATGTTAAACTTGTTATGATATTATGTAATTTGGAGTAAAATTTCAAAAATTGATAGTGCCTTATAGTTGTCAACGCGACAGAACTACTGCTTGTTCATGCATTTTTAAGCTTCCAAATTATAATAGTTTTCTATTGTCTTCATAGCTCGGTCTAATCTAATGTCATTCGCAATCAATTTTTCTTTTCATTTTAATAATGAACTTTTTTTATGATATCACTTATAATGAAATTGATGTTTATAACTTACTCTATGTATGTGTGAATGTTTATTATTTAATAAGATTATTTTTTAGTCAAGGGTACAAATGTCGTATGAAATAATTGAATTCATTTTGATTGTGTTCTAAAAATGTAATTGAATTCAATTATAATATTCTGGGTTTATTCCAAAAGTGTAAATTGAATTCAATTCAATCTCATTAAGGTAATAGAATCCAATTAGTTAATAAATTCAATTGAAGGTTTCCAAACACTCTGTTAAGGTTTGTTACTTTAAAATCTCACTATAAGATTATGTTTAATATAATCTTAGGTGATAATTCTATAAAGTAAATTAAATTCAATTCAAGCGAATTCATAACAAAGGAAGGTCATTTTGATTAATACTCGTATAAGAAAAATTATGTATTCAATAGTGGCCATCGACTTTAGTAAGATAATTGAATATATTTACAAAATGTTGAAATAAATAAGATCAAAAGAGATTGGAATGCAAGATATGACCTAAGACATAGCATGTAAAATGTCTAACAGACTAATGATTATGGCCTCTTGTCATTTGCTTATCGTATTGGTTATTAGAGAAGTATAAGAATATGCAAAAATCTTATTAACTAAACTCATCATATGTGAATGAGAGGTGACAATGAAAGGTCGTACTGATTATTAAAGAAGTATGAGAACATACATAAATCTTATAACTAAACTCATCATATGTGAGTGAGAGATGATAACGAAAGGACATACCTGATGATTTTAGGGTATGACCTTTTAATTGTTAACTGTTAAAGACCAATTTATATATTAGCATTATATATAAATATGAGATAATGAACAATTAAACATCTTGATGAATATCAAACTAAAAAACATAATAACAAGGATAATTATTACAAATATCTTTAAATCAAATTCAAGTAAATGATTTAATTGATTAATGATATATATGATTTGAAATATTTTGTATTTATCTAAATGTTTGAATTTCCTAGATAGGTAATAATTACATATTATTGAAAAGTAAATAATAATTTTCAATACAAGTAACATTAAATGCTAAAAGTGAGAATATCAAATAGATACTTTAATCACTTTCACCACTACTACTACTACTACTACTACTACTACTACTACTACTACTACTACTACTACTACTACTACTACTACTACTACTACTACTACTACTACTACTACTACTACTACTACTACTACTACTACTACTACTACTACTACTACTACTACTACTACTACTATTATCATTGCCATCGCTACTCCTACTCCTACTATCGCTATCATCGCCATCGCTATCGCTACACCGCTACTCCTCCCATCGCTACTATTATCGCTATCTCACATCATTGCTATCGCATCGCTACTACTCGCTATCACATCACATCGCTATGCTATCGCTATCGCTACTACTACTACTACTACTACTACTACTACTACTACTGTCATTGCCGTCATTGTTGTCATTTACTATCGCTATTACTATCGCTATTACTACTACTACTACTACTACTACTACTACTACTACTACTACTACTACTACTACTACTACTACTACTACTACTACTACTACTACTACTACTACTACTACTACTACTATTGTTGTTGTTGTTGTTGTTGTTGTTCTTCTTCTTCATTACTACTATTCCAGAGTAGCTAAAGATAGGGAAGGATGTCTTTAGATATTCTGAAAATTCAATAAGATATTCGAAAATTCAATAATAACTAAACCTTACGATTATTTATTCCAGTATAATTTTTCAACCGGACAAATCAACAAAGTATTAGCAGGAATATCTGAAGAATGAAATAGTCATTCCTCTTAACTAAACACCCCATTAGGTCGAGAATAAGCAAGTTCTAAATTTCCTACTCACATCACCTAGTTGCTTAAAGATGTACCAAGCGTGAAAAGGTGAAACGAGTTTTAACAAGTCCCTATTATTAAAAGTTATGAATTTAGATGATATGATTCCATAAATACGTAAGATAATAGAGTTATTACAAAATAAATAATAATTACAAAACATGAAAAGGTATATGAGTTGATACATACTTTAAAATAAAAATATTATAAAATTTTTAAATCAAGACTTTTGAGGAAAAGTTTTTAAAATACATTTATAAATTTTACATTCACTAATAAAGGTACTTTATACTAAAATTTAGTATTGAATAAATTGAATTGAGTTTATCTAATTTTAAGTGATTAATTTCTTATATTATTTACAAAATTTATAATTTATAATTTATTTTGTAGTATCAAAGATTTATCCATAAAATTCAATTATTACTGATTTTTATTATAATCTTTTTTTTGAATACTAGCCCCAATTATCGTGCCATAGCGAAACAATTAACCCGAATTGGGTAGATGATATGTGGGACCATAGTCCACATCGACGATGTTATGATTTTTTAGATCCACTGACGGATTGCGCTCACTTCCACGATCACACAGTCACGCAAGAAAGAGAAAGAGAGAGAGAGAGAAATCAAAATTTATTTCATAATTGCTTGTCTTCTTTCCATTCTGTTACAATTGTATATATGTTATTGTAACTGGAATATTCTAGATAGTGTCACGTGAGTCCATCTTCGCCTGTGACTCCTACGTTGCGTTTCATTTATTCATAACTTGCCTTCACGACGTCGTCTCCCTCTTCTTCCCTAAAGGTTCATGCAACTCCAAATATCATAACAGACGATGCCATCTTCTCCATGCTACTTGTGTAGTGTGCCTTCTCTTTGGTTGCCCTCCGGCCTTTGTTCCAACTATCTCTATTCGAGTCTTTGGAAATAAATCTGAATTCTCAAAATCGAAAAAGTGAAGAGAAAACGAACAAGAAAAAGAAAAAACGTTGAAATTCAAGCCCGGATTGTTTGAGGTAACAATGGATAAATTTCTATCGCTTAATTAATTTCTATATGTGGCTAATTCGACGAAATGAGCAATCTCCTTCGCTTCCTTTTCCGAATTACACTTTCTTTTCAATTATTAGTCTTTCATTTCGGGTTTCGTGATAAGGTTTTGATCAGTGAAGGGAAACAGAGACGTAGTTCTACAAAATGGCGGTTATATCTGAAGAAACCACGCAGATATGCAGTCACTGGTAGTTTTAGTTATAACTATATGATCTTGTTTTCGTTCCGATTTTCGATATTTCAAATTTTTATTTATTGTAATTTCTTTTAATGCTGCTAACTACTTCGTTTGAGTGTTTAGGTTAACGATGAAACTAAGTTGAACTTGTTTACTGCTTTAAAATATCTTAATTTTGCTTTGGATTTGTTTCATGAACTCGTTTTGATCTCCTGTTTTAGACTTTGATTGCTATTTCCTGCACCTGTGGTCGATTACATGTTGTAAAGAAAAACGATAGAGGAAATTCGTAACAGAATCGGCAAGAGAAGAAGGGACAGAAGGAAACA